>PYAF01001868.1:1245-11885 GCA_007407185.1 Glycine tomentella
GGCTTTTGTTTCACAAATTGAGCCAAAGAACATTGAACAAGCCTTATGTGATGAGCATTGGATGCATGCAATGCATGATGAGTTAAATCAGTTTAAGAGAAATGAAGTTTGGGAACTTGTTCCTAGACCTTCATCTCTTAAACCCATTGGCACTAAATGGGTTTTTAGAAATAAACTTGATGAAAGTGGAATCATAGTCTGGAACAAAGCTAGATAGGTGGCTAAAGGCTATAACCAAGAGGAAGGCATAGACTATGAGGAAACTTTTGCTCCGGTTGCAAGATTGGAAGCAATCAGGTTATTACTTGCATATGCATGTCTCATGGATTTCAAACTTTTTCAAATGGATGTGAAAAGTGCTTTTTTGAATGGATACATTGAGGAGGACATATATGTAGAACAACCTCCAGGTTTTAAAGATTTCAAACATCCAGATTATGTGTATAAGTTGAAAAAGGCACTTTATGGTTTGAAACAAGCTCCTAGGCAATGGTATTAGAGATTAAGCAAGTTTTTACTTGAACAATCCTTTACTAGGGGCAGCATTGACAAAACCTTGTTTATCAAAAGGCTTGGAAATGATTTCTTATTGGTTCAGATTTATGTGGATGATATTATATTTGGATCAAGTAATCATCTGTTGTGCAAGGATTTTTCATCAGCTATGCAGAAAGAATTTGAAATGTCAATGATGGGTGAACTTACCTTCTTCCTTGGTCTACAAGTGAAGCAAATGAAGAATGGAACCTTTATTAATCAATCCAAGTATTGTCTGGAAATCATTAAGAAGTTTGAGATGGAGAAAAGCAAAGAAGCTACAACTCCCATGGCTACATCAACATATCTAGATTCAGATGAACATGGGAAGAAAGTTGATGAGTCAAAATACAGAGGAATGATAGGATCACTTTTGTACTTGACAGCAAGCAGACCAGATATAATGCTAAGTGTTTGTCTATGCGCTAGATATCAATCCAACCCCAAGGAGTCACATCTAACTGTTGTCAAGAGGATTCTAAAATATCTCAAGGCTACATCTAGAGTTGGACTTTGGTATCCAAAAGGTGCTTCTTTAAATATTATTGGTTATTCTGACTCTGATTTTGCAGGATGCAAATTAGATAGAAAAAGCACAAGTGGTACTTGTCATATGCTAGGAAGCTCTCTAATATCATGGCATTGCAAAAAGCAATCATGTGTGGCATTATCCACTGCTGAGGCTGAATACATATCTGCTGGAAGTTGTTGTGCACAGAGCTTGTGGCTCAAGCAACAAATGCAAGACTATGCAGTGGAACTGAAAGAAATACCATTGCTATGTGACAATACAAGTGCCATCAACATATCAAAAAATCCAATCATGCACTCAAGAACAAAGCATATTGAGATAAGGCATCATTTCCTCAGAGATCAAGTTCAAAAAGGTAACATTAAGGTAGACTTCATTGATACTAATCATCAACTAGCTGACATCTTTACCAAACCACTTCCTAGAGATAGATTCTACACACTAAGAAACATGCTAGGGATTCTTGATGAGAATAACCTTATCTAGCTTGGTTTGTCTGTGGTTTGTGTGTCATTTGATAGCTCTAACATCATTGATAGTAAAATGAGTAATATGCAAATTACAAAAAGCTGCTAAACTGCACTGATTATGTTAAATGCCCTGAAATAATCGATTACACTATGTTTTAATCGATTAAATTCATTAAAAACCAATTTTGGAACGAAAGCTATAAGCTTGTAATCGATTACAGACCAATGGTAATCGATTATTCTTTGATCTCTCAGAGAATAATGCTTTCGAGAATAATCGATTACACATCGAAAGAATCGATTACACATCCTAAAATTTCAAAATTAATAACAGCCATCTCAGTAATAATCGATTACTTAATAGTCGTAATCGATTACCATGCATGTTGAAAAAATACACACTGTCTGTGAAAATCTATTACCACATGGGATAATCGATTACCAATGATCCTGATACCTTGCTTTTGTGAATAAGCTTGATATAATCGATTACTGCAGAATAAAATCGATTACAGGTTGTCATCAACCGCTGATTCATGATGAAATAATCGATTACTTAAACATTTAATCGATTATCATGTGTTTAAACAGAAACTCAAGTGAACTGAAATAATCGATTACACTATGTAATAATCGATTATTTGAACTGTTGCACGAATTCTGACGCTTTTAGTGGACTCTAAAACAGAAAATTAAATGCCTAAACCTCTCCCAATGTCATTAAATCTATGTAATAATAGGTTATTTGACCGATTGCATGGATTCTGACGCGTTTTATGAATTTCATAACTGACTAGTTAATGCTGAAACTGAATTCAAGTACTCTAAACCCTTCCCAACAGTTGTAACCTTTGAAATTTGGATGGTCAAGAGACTTATAGAGTTTGTTTATGCCTATAAATAGAGATCAAATCCCCTTGAGAAAATTCATCTCTTGCATACACATCTATTAAGAAACAAAATTCTTTTTCTTCGTTAGTTTTTGGTCTTTACATCTTGGCTAAATCTGTGTTTAAAAGAGTGAAGAAGCCTAATAAGCCTAAGCTTAAAGAGCTATATCTTCAAAAGACTTTTAAGGCTTGAGATCATGCTGGTGCTTCAAAAGGATATCATGGCTAAAGAATCATGATAGTGAAGAAGAAATAATAATATAGAGGCATACAAAAATAGTTTGGCTTCTGTAGTAATCTAGGATAGATTAGATTTAGTTTTTGTCTGATCTAGGATTACCTAGATTTGGTTTTTGCCAGATTTGTTCTGTAATGGATTTAGATTTAGTATGTGTCTGATATGCTCTCTATATGTAATGAATTCAGATTTAGTGTTTGTCTAATCTGCTTTCTATTGGTAATAAACAATAATTCTATTTCTATTTCCAATTTGTACTTAAATTTCTCTGTGTAATTACCCCATATGCTTATTATCAATGAATTATACCTTTCTATTCTCTATCCTCTGTGTAAACATTGTGTTTTTGACTTTTAACAAGCCAAATAGGGGGAGAATAAAATGATTAAGAATGATGATTAAACAAGCAATGATTAAGGGGGAGTAAACAATAATTAAGGGGGAGTAATTTGAGTAACTTGAGTATTTTTGAATGTACTAAAAAGCAAAAATGGATAAGTGAACTTTTTACATAAGAACATATGCTTTAACACTTGATTTTTGAAAGGAATGTTGAAAGGTTCAGGTATACACAAAGCTCTATCAAAGAAGCTCTGAAACAAGATATTCATTGAATCAATTGAAGCTGTTATAAAGAATTTCCTAGGATAACATGCTTAATCAATTTGAAGATTTGGCATGTTTAAAAGCCAAAAAGGGGGAGATTGTTGATTCAGATGGAGCCAAGCATTATTGAAGATCAAGAATGAGAGTTTTGTGCTTTCAACATGCAAAGTGAGAAAGATTCAAAGGAAGCTTAACAATGCTCAAAGGAAGTGAATCTTTCGAAGATTGAAGATTCAAATTGATTATGCAAAAAGAAAATGTATGATCTGATAATCCAAGTATGCATATCATTCATCATTCATTCATGTAGGATTATTAGAATAATAAGCTTAATCCAGGTAATCAACTAAGAAAGGCTTAAGTTTTTGGAAAAATCATATTTCACTGAAATAATCGATTACCAACTTAGTGACATCGATTATTTTGTTCTTAGAGCCTTCAGGAAACAAGACATGAGCATTGTAATCGATTACACAACGGTTTAATCGATTACCTAGGCAAATATGAGAAAGTAGTATTGACTGGGTTAATCGATTACAAAGTATCGTAATCGATTGCTAGGTGTGTCTGAGAAACATGCATCTCAGACTTAATCGATTACAAGAAATAATAATCGATTATTTTGTTCGAACAACAAAAGCATGAGTCTCTGGCTTAATCGATTACGTATCAAAATAATCAATTAAAGTATTCGTTCTTGAAATTTAGAACTAGCATTAAGCATTTTAATCGATTACTGTCTTGATTTAATCAATTACATTGTCAAAATAATCGATTACAGGAGCGATTTAATCGATTATTTTCAGTTAACTGACAGATATAAATAGAATCTCTGTGACTGAGATTGTGAGAGAATTGAGATCTTTCAAAAAATTAGTGAGCAATTGAGAATTTCGTGCTGTAGACATTAACAAACACTTAATGCATTCATTGGTGATAATTCTCTGAATTAGAAACACTTAGAAACTTCAAAGAATCATGTGGGTATATTGATCATGAGCTGAAGTTTCATCTTTCAATCAAGGTTCAAGAAAAGCTGCATATATGAGTTGATAATCTACATATTCATCTGTAATTCATTCCTGTTCGTTCATCTTGGATTATCAGGTGATATCTTTTCTTGTCTTTTGATTGGGTAAATCAATTTCTTTGTAATTTTGTTAAATGTAACTCTATTGTAATGAGTTTTCTTTCAAGCTTGGAGATAGGGTTTCTCTAGGATTCACCTGAGTAGGGTTCTCAGTGTTAAGGGTTTGTCTCTAAGAATCTAATAGTGTTTTAGATTTCTGAACTTTGTCTAGGGTTGATAAAGAGAGACTTGTATAATTGCTTGTAAGAATATTTTGCAATAGAACTCCTCTCTAGTGTTGAGTGGAAGAACTGGATGTAGCCTCATAGTGTTTGAGGTGAACCAGTATAAAAATCTGTGTGTTCTCTTAATTCTCTCAGATTATTTTCTTATTGCTTTGTTTGTGAATCATATTCATTGCTCTGTTTGAGGTACACTATTTTCAAGTGTTCTTGGAAAGGGAAGTTGATTGAAATCTGATTTTTTTGTTTTTGAAAATTGTTTTAATTGTGATAAAGATCCTGTGGTAACTGATATAAAATTTTAATTGGTCAAGCAAACAATCAATTCACCCCCCTCTTGGTTGTTTGAAGTGTTCATGTGTTTTTCACCTTTGACTCGACTCACCCGGAAGGGGGTTCCGTTTGTTTGGACCCATAAGTGCGAGCAATGTTTCCAAGAGTTGAAGGAACGGTTGACCACAGCTCCAGTGTTGACCCTTCCAGACCCTGAAGGAAGTTTTGAGGTGTATTGTGATGCTTCCAAGCGGGGGCTTGGATGTGTGCTGATGCAGAATCAGAAGGTTGTTGCTTATGCTTCCAGGCAACTGAAACCTCATGAGGAGTCTTATCCTACTCATGATTTGGAGCTGGTAGCTGTGGTGTTTGCTCTAAAGATCTAGAGGCACTATCTGTATGGTGCTAAGTTGGTGGTGTTCAGTGATCACAAGAGTCTCAAATATCTCTTTGATCAGAAAGAGTTGAATATGAGACAGAGGTGGTGGATGGAATTCCTTAAAGATTATGATTTTGAGATGAGATACCATCCTGGCAAGGCGAATGTAGTTGCTGATGCCTTGAGCAGGAAGCATGTGAGTGCCGCCTGCATGATGATCTCTGATTGCAAGTTGATTGAGTAGTTCAGAGATATGCACCTGACGGTGGTAGAGGGTGCTCATGGTCTTGAGTTGAGAAAGACCAAGGTGGATAATGAGTTGATCCGGAGAAGCCCATAAGCAGGATGAGGCTGTGAGGGCCATGATTGGCCAGCAGGATGTTTCCTAAGAGGATCACGACTTGGTGTTGTACCAAGGTCGCATTGTGGTGCCTAAGGGTGGGCTGATAGATGTCGTCCTAACTGAGGCACATAAGGGCCAGTTTAGTATTCATCCAGGTGCCACTAAGATGGATCATGATCTGAAGAGGAATTTCTGGTGGCCAGGGATGAAGAGGGACATAGCCGAGCATGTGGCTAAGTGTCTGGTGTGTCAGAAGGTAAAGATTGAGCATCAGAAACCGTCTGGTTTGCTACAGCCTTTACAGATCCCTAAATGGAAATGGGATAGCATTTCCATGGATTTTGTAGTGGGACTACCGAGGACTCAGACTGGATGTGATTCCATCTGGGTGATTGTGGATAGGCTGACCAAGTCTGCTCATTTCTTACCCGTGCGATCTGACTACACCGCAGAGAATTTGGCCCAGCTGTATGTCAGGGAGATTGTGAGGTTGCATGGTGTCCCGGATAGTATTGTCAGTGACAGAGATCTAAAGTTCACCTTTAGGTTCTGGGGTGCTCTTCAGGATGCTTTTGGGACCCAGTTGAGGCTTAGTACAACCTACCATCCTCAGACAGATGGTCAGACAGAGAGGACCATCCAGACTTTGGAGGATATGTTGAGACCTTGTGCCTTGGAGCAAGGTAATAGCTGGGACAGATACCTACCTCTGGTGGAGTTTTCATATAATAACAGTTTTCATGCTAGTCTGGGCATGGCACCCTATGAGGCTTTGTATGGCCAGCGGTGCAGAACTCCAGTTTGTTGGGCAGAGGTAAGGGAGAGACAGCTTCTTGGACCTGAGATGGTTCAAGAGACTTCTGAGCAGATCAGGATGATCAGAGACAAGTTGATGAGAGCTTAGAGTCGACAAAAGAGCTATTATGATCATAAACACAGATCCTTGCAGTTTGATGAGGGTGATCATATGTTTCTGAGGTTGTCTCCGGTCACAGGTGTAGGATGGGCTTTGGGTGTAAGGAATCTGAGTCCTAGGTTCATTGGTCCCTATCAGATTATTTAGAGAGTAGGGCCAGTGGCTTATAGGCTAGCTTTACCTCCCCAGCTAGCAGGGCTACACGATGTTTTCCACGTGTCTCAGTTGAGGAAGTATGTGGCGGATCCCTCACACGTGGTAGAGCCCGACACCGTGCAGATTAGAGAGAATCTGACTAGTCCTACACGACCCATGAAGATTCTGGATAGGATGGAAAAGCGCATCCGGAGCAAGACCATTCCCATAGTCAAGGTGCAATGGGAAGGAAGAACGCCTGAGGAAGTGACTTGGGAGCAGGAGCAGGAGCTGGTACAGCTTTATCCCGAGTTGTTTAACAAGTATGGATCTGTATTTTGTAGACAAAATTCCTAAAAGGGGGGTTGAATATAATAACCCTGTGTCCTGGTGCGGACAGCGCAAGTTCTGTGCGGATAGCTCTGGTTGTCTGCAGAATTTCTTCTGTAGAAACCAGTTGCAGTGATGCGGCGTGATCAGCGCCAGTGTGGCACGATCAGCACCGTGCCCATTGGGTACTGGTGCTAGTGGTGCCAGGTTCACGCGATCAGCGCTGCGCTCTCTGGATGTTAGCGCGAGTGGCGCCGAATTGGCACGAGTAGCGCCACGGTTCTGGAGTCTGGCTTGAGGCTAGCGCGAAGGGCGCCATTGTTTCTGGAGGTTGGCGCGGATGGCGCCAGTAGTGGCGCGATCGGCACGGCATGTCAGTCAGGCCCAATATAAAAGGGGCATTTTACGAATTCTTGGGCCCATTTTCCTTTCTTCTTCCTCCTTCAGCGCCCTTCCACCATTTCTGAAGCTCCCAGGCTTCTTGAACCTTTGTTTCTTGGCCCAAAAACCTTCCTTTGATCACAAATCTTGTGAGAAACCTCTAGTGAGCTTAAATCCTTCCTTGTAATCCCTTAAAACCCCTTAATCAGAGAAGTTCCTTTCATAAGGGAAAGTTGAAGAACTCGAGTTTGGCGAGGAACAGCGGCTTTTCACGGACACCTAGGCTAAGGGAAGAGGTCTAGAGGCCTTCCTCACCATTTCTGAGGTAAGAAACTCGAGATTTTCCCGGTTGATTTGTGAATTGGGGGTTTTGAGTGAATAGTGACCCACTTGTGATAGGGCTTGTATTAGCCTTGGGTCCTTTAGAAAGACATGTTTAGAATGTTGTAAGAATGAAGGATTAGCTCTCAGATTGTAGTTTGGTGAACTTTGGTTTTGGCTCTATGTTATGCATGTGTGACTTGTGTTGAGTCACTTGATGATATTGAGACATGCAAGAGCCTTGTTGATGGTTTTGATGTGCCTAAGAGGCCATATGAATGGTGTCTTGTGTGTGATATGAACCATTCAATCCCTATGTGTATTCTGAGTAATTGGGCTGTTGAGAGCTTTGAGCTCATTGTGTTTGGCTTGTATTGAGTCTGTGGTGACTCTAATGCCATGTTTAAGCTATGATAGACCTCTGAGGGTCTGTGAGAGGCCTAGTGTGCGCTGGGCTATGATGAACCATAGGTTAGATGACTTTGAGTTATGGAAAGGACTGAGGTTCCTTTCATTGTGGCAGTTGAGGACTGCTTGATATGTTGATGCCTTGTATGCTTGAATTGGCTGTGATACGTGTTTTATGTGCCTTTTTTTAGGGCGTGACACCGAGGGTGTCAGTGGCGTAGGCCACAGAGCAGGGAAAGAACTGCAGAGATCGGCTTTGCCAGGTAAGTTCTTGGTCCCTGAGGATGTTTCCCACTTGTGTGCTTCACCACACTCCGAGGGAGTGATGGTTGCATTCATGATGCATTCATTGTTGGTTGTTGCATCCTCATAATGATATGTATGCTGCATCTGTGCTTGAACATGTATGGTGCCTGTTGATAGATCTTTTGGCCAGTAAGATAGATATGGACCTCCCTAGGAGGAGAGCGCACCTCCTCGTTTGGTTTGCTCGTGGGTGATGATGATCCCTTAAGACCAGGAGATAGGTGTGTCCCGTCGCGGTTGATTGCCTATTCTCGGAGGTACCATATACGTGCATCCATGCGTAAGGGGTAGCTCCCGATGGGATGGCACGGGTGTGAGTTCCGGTCTCACACTGAGGTTGGCGTTGATGATGATACGCCGTACATTGAGCAAGATGACTTGCTTGTATTGTTATGAGGGCCGGGAGGCCAGTGTGATTGTGATGCCCTATGTTTGTGTCATGGAAAGTGAGCCAGGGTGGAGGAGATGCCTCCAAGGACCCTGAGCTTACTGAGATGTATATCTCACCCCGTGTGGGGTTTATGTGGTTACAGGTGACGCTTCTGGCAGAGAGTAGCGGTCTCAGGGCGGAAGGCCCCAGCAGTGACATTGTTGCCTGGCTGTGGATAGCAGAGGAGGAGCTGGGTAGCTCATTTTGCTTTGATGTTTGTCTTGTACCCTATAGAGGGAAGGTGTGTGTGTGCACACATGATATGTTTGTATATGCCTTGTATAGTTTTGTATACCTTTCTGTGAGGAAGTGGTTTTGAGACCAAGGCCAGTGTTGGCTCATTCTTTTGTAGAGACGGGTAGTGTCAGATGATGATGTATAAAACTTGTTTATGATATGGATATGATGTTTCTCCTTATTATATTTATGAGATATTCTGGTTTATCTTCCTATGCCTATGTTATACTGGATCAGCAAGGGCTTGTTTATGTTACATGTTGTTTGTGTGGTAATGTATTTTATATTCCATACATAATGTAATCAAGAAATACGGTTCGATTTTGCTTCCGCCAATTTTTAAATAAAGTGATTGAGCGCTATTCTGATATTATAAATGTTAATACACCGAAGGCCTACGAGGTGTTACAATGTGTTTTTCAAAGCTTGTGGTCAACCTCGTATTCACCAAGTTATCCATCACGGAAACATAAGGTATTTAAAGCGTAACTTTGATGATTTCAGTGTTCATAAATTTTATTTGCGCAGGAATATGAGCTACATAAAAACCCAAGAAACATTCTTGGTACTCAATCCAAGGTCCGTCTTTGGTATGCTAAACCCAAGAAACATTCTTGGTACCAAAGTCCAGGGTCCGCCCTCGGTACTCTAACCTCTACGGAACCTCGACACGTAGGACCATGGGGTTATTTGTTTTGCAGGAAAAAATGTCCAAGGTCAACCCTCGACATTCCAAACCCAAGAAGCACTCTTGGTATACAGAACCTTGACAAGATAGGCTGAAAACTTAGCCATTTGAGGAGTTCAAGACAGATGTCCACGGTCAACACTCAACATTTCGAAGCCTAAGATACATTCTTAGCACACTTTAGCAATGGGAACCTCGACAAGCAAAGCTAAAAACTTAGCTGTTTTCGCAAAAATAGGTACCCGACATTACCTCATGACAATGTTGGTTCATGACACGCAAAACCCAAGATACATTCTTTGTATTTTAGTCACTTGGAAGTTCAACAAGTAATGTTCATACATCAAACCATTTGAAAAGACAGTGTTATAATGAAACACTTTAATTGGTTCGACGACAATGCTATTCGAGTGACTTATCAATGTAAAGACATCATGCAATAGAAAGAAGATTGACAAAGATGAACAAATAAGGAATGTCTTCATTAAAGTTAAAATTGTTTTTACATGGCCACCAACGACCAAATTACAAAAGAAGCAAAAAGACAAAAGCAGCCTAAACATTAGCTGCATCATTAGCAGTCTCCTCAACGGAACCAAGCTTCTCCTCATCAACCAAGGCACCATCCTTTACATCCTTGAAAGGCTCAAACTGACCCAAGTCAAGCTCCTTCGCAAAGAAGCAGCTTGGCTCCACTACTGCCTGCTTGAATGTAACGCCCCTCTTTACTCTCTCATGCTTGACTTATTTTATATGAAATTCCGTGTCCACTTTGTATTAAAATCAAATTAGTATAAACTTTTTACGAAATTCTTTTTGCTTTGCTTGCTGGATTGATGAGTTGTCAGTAACACAAACGATTTTCTCACAACGGGTCATGCAATTATACTTTATTATTAAACAGTCCAA
>PYAF01001869.1:12783-23363 GCA_007407185.1 Glycine tomentella
CCCCCCCCCCCCCCCCCCCCCAAAAAAAAAAAAAAAATCCATAAAAAAAAAAAAACAGAGATTCTGTTTCTTACAAAGAGTTGACATATTTTCCTTTTTTCTGTAATTTATTATATCCATTATTTAATGAAATTTAGTTTTCTATCATTTTTTATGTTTTTGCTTTTGAATCATATATACACTACATTGCTAAATCATACCTGGAAAAGTTCTTGTATTAACCATAAAGACTATGCTGCTGGTGAACTTGGAGTGGAGAAAGGAAAGCGTTCAAGATATATATATATATATATATATATATATATATATTTTGGTAGAAAATAAGGAAAAGAACATTATTGGAAAGAAAAATGGGGTTAACTGCTGTATACCGTGTTTGGTTTGTAAAAAAGAACATGGGAGGCAAAACTCAAAAGAAATGTGCGTGGATGGACCCCCCATTTTGGATCTCATCATAGGTAGCAAGTGCAACAAAATGATGTGTGATGGGTATTAAGAAATAAGAAGTGCATTTGTTGTTTTGACTTTTGACCCTTATAATTGCATGAACCTTTCGTCAATTTGCCTTGCTCATCACTTAATAGGTATTATATTATTGGAAAGCTGCCTCAATCGTGGTCACCCTAGTCTGCTTCCTTAATTGTGGCCAGTAAGAGTTAGTTGCTGGCGGGTTGAGATCTCACATTGACTAGAGATATGATCAAATGTAGTTCTTACAAAGCTTGGACAGTTCTTAGTTCTCACCTTACAAGCTGATTTTGTGGGATTGGGGTAGGCTGTTAGCCATAATTCTAAGATGGTACCAGAGCCTATCCTAGATTTATTGTTTGGTCATCTACATTGGCATGTTGTAGGCCTATATAGCCTTGGGCATGAGGGGGTGTGTTGGAAAGGTGCCTTAATTGCAGTCACCCTAGTCTGCAGCCTTAATTATGACCTACCAGAGTTAGTTGCTAGCGGGTTGAGATCTAATATCGATTAGAGATGTGACCAATTTAGTCCTTATAAAGCTTAGACAATCCTCATCTTACAAGCTGATTTTGTGAGGTTGAGTTAAGCTCTTGGCCAACTTCTAAGATCAACATCAACATCAACAACATCTTTAACCCAAGCTAATTGGGATTGGTGGTAAATGAATCCAATGATAGATACGAGGAGGTTGAAAGAAAAAAGTGAAAGAGGAAGAGGAAATAAGATAAAAGAAAAGAAAATAAGATAAAAGAAGAGAAGGGGGAAAGAAGGAAGGGGGAGATGAAGAGGAAAAAGACTAAAAAGGGACCATCTGGAATATAGAAATAACAACGGGTCCAACCCTCCACCAAGCTTATAACTTTTCTCCATTTTGTCCTAAAACACATCGTCCGCCAATCTATATTCCACTCTATTAAGTCTTGTTTAACTACCTTTTCCTAGGTAAATTTCGGTGTACCTCTACCTCTCTTTGTGTCGAGCTCTTGGTAACAAACTTTTGTACTTATGGGAGCATCCAGAGGCCGTCTCATTACATGCCCAAATTACCTCAATCTATGTTCCATCTTTTCACTCACCGGTACTACTGTTACCTTTCGTCGAATATCTTCATTTCTTATCTTATCCATCTTCATATAACCATACATCCACCTTCTAAGATATTTGCAAGAAATTAAGGCTATTGTTGGGTAGGTTTTCAAAATGTATATATGATGCTAGTAACATTACAGAAATAACTTTATATAAAAAATGAAAAAATATCGAAATGAATTATACTTTTTATTAACCCAGACATATATGAAGAATAAGTCGACAATGAATATAGTGAAATTGCTATTTAAGGATTACTTTATACCATTACTTATTTTTATAATTTTTTGGGATGTGTTTTTAAACTCTCTTTTTCTTAAATTAAAAGAACTTCCTCAATGAGGACGAGTCCTGACACAGCGGTAAAGTTGTGCCTTGGTGACTTGTTGGTCATGGGTTCGAATCTGGAAACAGTTTCTTTGTATATGCAAGGATAAGGCCGCGTACAATATCCCTTCCCCTTACCTTTGCATAGCGATGAACCTCTAGACAATGGGGTACGTAGTTTTTTTTTTTTTAAAACAACTTCCTCAATATCTATAACTTTCTTTCACCGCAGTTTTATTCTGATTAAACATCACGAGGAAACAATTGTATTGTCTCTATTTTTCATTCATTCTGTTTTCTTTCTTGCCAACCTCACCTGGTGGGATAAAGCTTTGTTGTTTTTGTTGTCGTCATCGTTGTCTGTTTTCTTTCCTGCTTTTTTCTTTTCCCACCAAAAGTTCAGATTCACATTGTGCTTCTACCTTTGAAACAGTGCAGATTATTATTATTATTATTATTATTATTATTATTATTATTATTTATGTTGCTGTAACTGGAGCTTGGTTTTTGTGTCAATTAACCTTTTTGATATGTATTAAAGGGTAAGGTGATTTACTTTTGTAAATAAAGTGAATATGTGAGGGTTAGTGGGTTTTTTTGTTATAACATTAGTTAAGGGCTGTGATCTACTAGGACAGGAGTATAGTAAGAATAAGATCGATTAAAAACTGATATATGGGAGTCAGAGCTGAGTGACGGTCATATGATTGTGATGTTGCATTCTTGTCAATAAATCTTCTGTCTTGCTAGGAGTTAGCAGAGAACAGAAATTAGTTAGCAACAGTTAGAATAGTTTGTATCCTAATAGAGGGGCTTTGAATTCCTTTTTGTTCTTGCAAATATACCAGTTTTCACTTTTAGTCCTTGTAAGGTTTTTTTTTTTTTGTTTTCAAAGATTAGGCTTTGTAGATCTTCTTCGCATAAGATTGAAGATTAACATCAAACACTTTCTGCAATACTTGTTATGTTGAGCTTGAAATTATTTTTCTTCATTATAATTTATTACTTTCTGTCATGGTTTGTTGATATTGTTATTGAACTGTTGTTATTCTCTGTCTATGCTTTTTTTGCCATTCATCTGTATCTCATTATCATTGTCCAGGAAGCACATACAAGGGTATCCATCTATTCGAATCTTTCGTAAAGGAAGTGATCTCAGGTAATAAATCCATTTGGGAAAATCAATTGGTCAAACAGTGTTTGATGAAGAATTCCTACCTCTAATTCAATATTTCAAGTAACAATCATTTGTACTATATGTTATGTATGATGTTGTTATACAGCATTAATATCATTAAGTTATCCCTGCATAAACCTCATAATATACTGGTCATGCATATTAGGCATTTCTTCACCTTGGCTTTTTGGATTATAATGTACATTTGCTCATTTGGCATCTGCTAATCCTTTTTTGGGTATTATATACTTAATAAATTTTGTGATTGTATTAAATTTTCTCACTATTTTAATGTTGTAGTTTTTTTGACTTAATTGCACTTTTGGTCCCTCTAGTTTGGCCAGTGTCTGATTTTGGTTTCCCAAGTTTTTTTTTTTTTTTGAGTTAATTAAGTCTGTAATTTAAAAATTAGGCAAATTTGGTCCCCTTTTCTATTTTCTTTTACCTAAAACCCTCAAATTATTATTTTTCTATCCAAATATTTGAGGGTTTATGATGGAATTGGGATGTGAAATTATTTTACAAGTTTAGAAGTAAGAAATTCTGTGGAAACTTGATAAAATTTGAAGGATTTTGATAAGATGTGAAATTAGGTTTGAAGTGGGGAAAGTTTAAGACTTTTTTTGGATGTAATTTGATATTTTTGTTGGCGAGTTTTTAGTAGAAGACGATTTAGTTGATTTAACTTTTAAATATTGAGTAGAAAATGATAATTTGAAGATTTTAGCAAAAATAAAATAGACAAAGGGACCAAATTTGCTAAGTTTTATAAATAGAGGAACTTAATTGGGTCAAAAGAACTTGGGAGACCAAAATCCCTTACAATCTAAACTAGAAGGACCCAACATGCAATTAAGCCTTTTTTTTCATTCAATATGGGAATGGGTTGGATCTAAAACTCAAATATAGAATGCAATTAGTGATTAAAAAAAAAAAAAAAAACATTTTAATCAAAAGTAGTGGAACATGAGGATGGAAATGATGTATTGAAATAGGTAGGAAAGGAAAGGACTATATATTTAATTGGGAATTGGTCAGAATCACCAAATTGTTTTGTGAAAATGGATATTAATAGGTTAACTTTGTTCTATATTTCCATTACTATTTGATTGTCATTTTTCCATGTTTCTACTATTATTTGAATTTGAATTGGTTGTTATTTCCCATTTCTCTATTTCCTTATTAGTTCAGGGTTATATATAGGCATATCTCTTGTACCTCAATAAAATGTTTTCATATCAGATCTCACTAATACATATAGCCAATAATGTCCGTTCTCTTTTTTTCACCTCAACTCAATTACCTAAATCTCCATAATTGCGGTTGCATTTTGGTTAAAAAAAGAAGATAAAATGGGTGTACTCCTAGAGCAATTCTTTAAATCCATTTGCGTACTGTATCTCCTGAGAGTATCAGCTGCATAGTTAAAGAGAAATCATATTGATGGATGATCAATTTTGTAATAATTAAAGCTAACTTTGGAGAAGTTACCACTTACCAGGAGTTGCCTCCTTGACCTTCTCAATGAATCAAATTTCTAATGGACAATCCCACTTCTTTATAATGTTTACTTGTTTAGTTCGCCATTGTATTTGGAGAGAGGTCTTTCAATTCATTTTAAGCCATATTTTTATGATATTTCATACATCCTAAATATTGTAGCATACTTGTCCAAGATTGGATTTCTAAAGTATTGTATTTTTTTCCATTTAAGTCTAGTTTCCTGAATGCTTTTCCAATTTCAGAAGTGAACATGGGCATCATGAACATGAGTCTTATTATGGAGATCGAGATACAGAAAGCCTAGTCAAGGTTCATACTATATTTTAAGTTAGCATAATTTGAATCAGTAGACTTTATGCTTTTTTTGATGTAATTAAACATCACCTTCTGCCTGCAGTTTATGGAGGATTTAGTCACATCGCTCCCAACAGAATCTCAAAAGCTAGCTCTGGAGGATAAATCTAATGCTGCAGACAATGCAAAAAGGCCAGCACCATCAGCAGGTGGATGTAGAGTAGAGGGATATGTGCGTGTGAAAAAGGTAAATGTCAAAAGGTTAAGGTTTAACCTTCAACCATAATTTATAGAAAAACTCCTTTTTTTCTTAGTTTTCATATGTAACCATGAATTAAGGTCTTGCATTGCTTTGGAAATATCTGATACAATTGAATCCTTTTTTCTTTTTCTTTTTTTCCCTTCTTTTTTTCATCTTTTGTTTATAGTAGAAGCTTCAGTTATTAATACTAAAATAACATTGTTTTTTTTCCCTAGATTTCAATTTTGGAAAGAAATATAAGTTGTTTTGCACTTTGCAGGTTCCAGGAAATTTGATCATCTCAGCTAGATCAGACGCCCATTCTTTTGATGCTTCTCAAATGAACATGTCACATGTCATAAACAACTTGTCTTTTGGAAAGAAAGTGACGCCTAGGGCCATGAGTGATGTGAAGTTCTTGATACCATACATAGGTAGCAGCCATGACAGGCTCAACGGCCGGTCATTCATCAATACTCGTGATTTAGGTCCCAATGTTACTGTAAGTTCAATATTTTATATTAAAAACTTATAATTTAGTGTTAATTTTACTATTTGGCTGTTGTCAGTTGGTATCATAATTGAATGTTTGATTGCATGATGGGAAATATCTTGATTGCTTGTATGTTGATCTCCATTTGCAAGAGGGAGATGCAACAGATAACAAGGATGCCCAGGACCTCATGAAGTTTTTTGCTGTGCTTTTCTTCCAAATTTATAGTCCTACCACTCACTCATGTTTCTGCAGATAGAGCATTATATTCAGATAGTTAAAACTGAGGTAGTGTCTAGAAAAGGTTATAAATTAATTGAGGAGTACGAGTACACAGCGCACAGCAGTGTGGCACACAGTCTGGACATTCCTGTTGCGAAGTTTCATCTTGAGCTCTCCCCCATGCAGGTCTGCATATAGAGGTTATATTTATGGATGAATTTGTGCACTACTAATAAATTTATTTAAGGTTTACCATGTTTTTGTCTGCAGGTCTTAATAACAGAAAACCAGAGGTCTTTTTCACATTTTATTACAAATGTCTGTGCCATTATTGGGGGTGTTTTCACGGTTTGTATTTGCCATTGTTCCAGATATTGTTATTTTATACTTTTTTTTTAATTACATTGTTATTTTCTTTTTCTTTTGTGATTTCAGGTAGCTGGACTTTTGGACTCGATTCTGCACAACACTATAAGAATGGTGAAAAAAATTGAGCTTGGCAAAAATTTTTGATAGATAGGTGGAAATTTTGTATAGCGTAGGGCATCTGATTTTGTAATGCCCAATTTCCCTTGGCAGTTTTATAGGAAATTAGCTATGCTATACATCATACAAATATAACTTTCTAGTTACTTCAGTAAAAATGATAATTTAAGGATAAGGATTAACGAGGTGCATATAATGCATCTGATATTTTGCTTTCACTAAATTCTTGTTTCTTTTATGGTTGAGGAAAGAATATCTATTAATTTATTTAAGGGTAGAGAGGGGGAAAACGGTAGTATTGAGTAGGAAGAGGATGGATAAATTTGAATGTAAAATTGGGTGTAGTAATGATTAATGATTAGCATGACTCTTAAAAAAGACTTAGGATCGAAGGACGGTTTGCCTAAGTCATTCGCTATTTGCAGTGTTATTTGGGACGGAAAATGATTAACTAGTGTTGATGTGCTACTGCTAGCTTCTTTTATTTTCTTCAATAAAAATATCCTTTTAACCACTTATAGTAGGAGTTTTTCCAAGTAAAATGAAATTGAGAGTTGCCTGTTATTTTAGAAAAATAAATTTTGCTGTTTTTTTTGAGATATTATGTGTTCTGGTTTAGTTTATTTTAATTAAATAAATTGTAGTTTTTTTTTTTTTTTTATGATTCTTAACGTTATGGGTAACTAATTTTGAATCTATTATGAACTTAAGGGTTTTGAAAGATGAAGATTCTGAACGAAAAGTCTGAAATCCGATACTACAATGTTTAAAATTAGTGTTAGTAACCTTAGAAGTTAAAGAGAAAAAAGAATACTTTTAGAAGGTTTATTCATAGTTACTCACAAACACCAAAGGATTTTGGTTTATGTAACGACCTGTTGCCATATGACAGCTCGATAACTAGAGAAGCAGAATATTTTATTTTAATTTATTTATTTATAAAATACTTGCCTTTTCAAAACAACTAAAAACTAAAGCTCACGACATTAAGAGAAAATACCACATAAAATGATCAACTGAATAAAACTATGCCTTATGGCACATCAACATCTTGAAACATTAAAACATTTATACAACTCTATGCATAAGGCACGTAGTCCTCTCAACATATATACATATCCATACGACTCAAAAAGATGCCTTTTAAACACTTAAATTGGTAAACTCTATACATAAAACTAATAGAAAAAAGATAAGAACCACATTTTCGTGTCTGAGTATGTTCATTCATAATGCCTCTAAAGAAAAGTTCCACCTCTTGACCATCTATTCCTATTAACAGGAAGTTCTAGATCATTACAGTCATAATAACATGTGACATAATGTAAGGGTAAACTTACAATAAACAAATATAATTACAATAATTTAAAGCTTGATAAAATATTACATATTTAAATATAACTTTCACGAATCAATTAATAGCAACAACCAACTCCCATAAAAAGCATATTTCACAACCAATTCAACCATCAAATATTATCATGATAAGTCTATCAATCAAGTATCCACATATACACCAAAGATAAACTTTACACCATGGAGATTAGCACCATATAAGTGGTTCACCATGAGCCTAATTTCTTGACATAGTTTCATTCTAACCATTTAGGGAGTCTTTTGGACTGACCTTACAAAGGAATTATGATTTTGTCAGAATAAATAAATGTGAGTAGTAACTTACCTCTGCTAGGTCTTAACCTCTAGAGGAGTTTGTCCACCCATCTATTCTATAGGTCCATTCGATGTTAGCCCCACAATTCATTTAACATTAGGTTGGGGGCCCACAAAGCACCCCCAACTTTACGTGCCTATTCATACGCAACAACAACAAAACACCACATCATGCATATGATACTTAGTTCACTTGAGGTTTGAGATACGACACTTCTGTACCCACCATCTCACCTATGGTTTGTCTCAAGAATTCAAGTTTCACCATCAACAATAGCCATCTCTTATACATTTAAATGAGTCAACTTCAATGATTATGAAACATTTCTACCATTCGGAAAGCCATCAAAGTCTAAAACATGGGACTGGGTACATGGGAAGATATCCACTAAGCGATATCCTTGGGTCTCTTAGAGGATTGGAAATTGTTGTCCAATGGATCTCACCTTCACCAAGTAGCCAATTCTCAATCCTTTTAAAAACATAATTGACTAATTTAAATGCTTTTAGATAGGTTTCAATTTCAAAGATTCAACCACAACATCATATTTTATTATCAACAATAACACCCTCAGCTCATCAAATATTATTCACTTCAACAATAATAAACTCATCTTAGCATAATATAAATGCTAAATTGCCCTTTTGGTCCCAATAATTTTAAATGCACGATTTTGATCCCCTATTTCTAAATCAATACATTTAGCCCCCCTATTTTTTAGGATAAACAATTTTGATCCTTCCTTCAATTGACCATCCAAAGTCAAATATTGACTTTGATGTGATGTATAGATGCTGATGTGGTGTTTATGTAGACTGTTGATATAACTCTTGGTGGTAAAGAGTTAAATAAAGTAAAAAATAAAAAAAAAAAAGATTTTGATAAGGAGTTGAATCCATCATCCATGACCTATTTAAAGATAAGATAAAAACCACTAAGATACTTACTTTGTTAGTTAACTTAACACTATTTTGTATGTATCACAAGTTAAGAGTTATTAATTTTTTCAAATTATAAAAAATTATAAATTAAAAAATATTTAACATATAAATCTTTTTAATTTTATTTTATATCATTTTATTTTATATTTTAATTTTTGAATAGTTTACAAATTTTTATTTTAATTTTACCAATTTATAATTAAATTTCATACATTGATATATAAATTATTTTCTAAATTGATTTTAATATACAAATTATTTTTACTCTAATTATATAAATAAATATAATTACATCAATTAATATGTAAATTATACAAATTAAGTATATTATTTTAATATGTAAATTTTTTATTCTAATTATATAAATTAATAAATTTTTAATATTTAAATTTTTAGGAAACTTACATGTTAATATTTTCATTTTAACTTCAAATATTTTTTAGTATATAATTTTTTTAATACCAATTATATAAATCAAGAAAATTATATAAATTATTTATATAAATTATTTTATGTAATTTAGAAAATTATGAAAATTTATTATATATAAATAATTTTTTAATTATAAAATGTAATAAATTTAAATTTTTGATTATTTAAATATTATTTTTAATTTACGTAATTTGTATAAATTATATAAAAAATATGTTTAAATAATCTATACATTGGTTTATGTAATTTTTTTAAAATTATACACTTAAATAAGAACAAATTTTTATTATAATAATTTATTAATTTATATTAAAATAAAATTTTATAGTAAAAATGAATACATGTTAAATTAAATATTAAATATTTTATTTTAATTTACAAATTTTTATAATTTAAAAAAATAATTTTTATAATTTTTAAAAATAAATATATGATATATTTTTAAAATATTTTATTACAGTTGATATAAATTTATCTATTAGTTACAATATTTTAATAAATTTTATCTTTTAATTACAATAAATTTAAGTTTGACGTTAGAAAACTAATTGAAAATGGATAAAATCAAGCTCCATTCGTCATTTTGATGACATTGCCCATGACTTTTATTTCTTGGTATCCTCACAATACAAAGCCCTGCAAAAATATATAAAATTTCAGTAATATTATTACAATTTCTAGAATTATACATTTGTTTTCATATTATCAGACATTAAGATATTGTAAGGAAATTTCCCAACCATTAAAGTACGAAGGGCTACTAAAAAAAAGCCATCTTGACTAAACCAATCGTCATGCCTTGTTTTGGTGTGATGCTCGTTAGGTCTAGACTTAAACAATAGTGTATTGTTTCTCTGGATTCAATAAATACCTTCTATTAGACATCTATAGCAATACATTACTTTTAAATAAAGAAAAAACTTAGAAAAATAAATATATTTGTATTACAATTGTAATAAATTTTATCTATTAATTATAATATTTTCATAAATTTCATTGGTTAATTACAGTAAATTGAAGGATGCACGTTAGAAGTTATTAGAAGTTAGAACACTAATTACACATCTATAACATTTCTTGAATACTCAATATTAATATTTGATCAACTCGATCTATGCTACATAATTGTTGATTTTGTAACAATTAACTGATGGTTTTTATTTAACTATATATAAAAATGAACATAAATATCTGATAAAAAGTCTGTTAAAGAATATGATAATTTTTACTTT
>PYAF01001869.1:23463-39539 GCA_007407185.1 Glycine tomentella
AAAATATTACTTCCTCTACTTTCTATTGTAAGCAACAAAAACCACTTGTTTGGTCTTAAAATATAAACAAAAATTAAATAATTTTATCTTGTTTAATGAGACTATCTTTAAAATGTCCTTTATTTAATAGAGTTAAAGACTTTTTTTTTTATGTTTGCTATCAAGTTTTAATAAAGGTTAGTTTAAAAAAAACTTATTTTTGTTTTGGGATTAACACAATTTAATGAAATTAACTAATAAAATATATAATGATTATAAAAATATATAATTTTAAAAATAGAATATAGTTTATAGAGTCTTTGACATCAAATAACCAATGATTATTAAAAAAATCATTCCAATGTCCTAGTATGATTACCCGTGTGATATAAGGATACAATATGGTTTAGCGTAAAAACATAATATTTTATAACATTTTAATCTTAATCATTAAATTTTAAGAAAATGAAATGAAAAATCACTCTAAAAAATTACTCTTGGAGTAAGTTGTTCATTCATCTAAAACGAAATATAAACATTATTCATATAAAAATTATATACAATAAAATTACATGTAAATATTTAAGAGTCTCTCAACATAAAAAGACAATGATTAAATAAAAATTACTTTAATAGACAAGTCGTCCTAGTATGGATACATGTGCGATATATAAATATAAATATGGACTAGTGCAACATAAATAAAATATATCATAATTTCAAAGAATATAATTTTATATTTTTAAATTAAAAAAAAGGATATTTTGATATAAAAGACATCATTTATATAAAAGTTCTATATATTAAATTTAAATGTAAATATCTAAAAGTCTCTTAACATAAAAAAAAAACCAATGACTATAAAACAAATTAATCATCCTAATGAATTTGTTTTAATATGATCAACCGTCTGATAAATATATATAAATATGGATTAGTGTAATATAAATAGAATATATAAAATTTTAAAAATTTAACTTTCTATACTTTCACATTAAAAATAAAGGTTTGGCAAACTATAATTTAATGAAGAAAGAAATACAGTTAGAGTTAGTAAAGATACCAGTTTCTGCGTTGAATCTCTGGTCTGGTTGTGCTGAAGCTCAATGTGGTTCTCATTTGGGACAAATTAGTAAAGCAGAGAAACAGATTCAGAAGGTGAATGATGGAAATGAGTAATGGGAATCAAAGAGTGATGTCGCAATTTCACTGGTTTTATATTATAATTGATTTTTTTTTTTTTTGTTTCTTGTCTCATCTGCAAGTAATAGTTGGCTTCGTTTACGCAACATGTCTGTGTCTTACACATGAACCAGGTTAGGTTCGGATTCGGAGGTTTATTTGATGAATTTTACCAGTGAAATGAATGAATGAAAAAAATATTTTCCTTTTATATGAAATGAATGAATTACTTTTTTTTATACATTTTTTGATAGAAAAGAACTATGTTTTTTCCTTTTATTTGATTATGTAGAGAGTGAAAAAAATATTAAAATTAAATAAATACCAAACAAGGAATGGAAATTGATAAAAAAAGAAGGACTCTTGATGCGTTATCTATGAGAGTATTAGAGGACAATTCCCATTAGAATTCCTGGTAAAAAAAACAAATCTGATTACGCACAATGGGTTAAAGACCAATCTCAAACGAGCTTTATGTGCTCTTTGTGTGGGATGAGACACCGAAACTGTGGAACATGTTTGATGGATGGGTTAAGTTAAGCCTATGCGGATTAACTTGTGCCGTGGGAATTGTCCTACAAGGGATCGCAGAAGGCTGAGTTAAGTCTCCCTGGCTACTCTCAATTTCTTCAACAAGGGAGTTCTTGCTAGCCATGCTTGGGTTGGTTTGTTCCTTAATTCAGAGGAATTGGAGGGTTCGGTTTTGTCTCTGCCACAGAAATGAGAATTTGGTTTGCTAATTACAGATCCACCACCTGGTTCTATCATGCTGTCCTTCCCAGCTATGTTATATAGAGGCTGAGTATCTCAAAAAATTACTAATATTATTGTTCTTAACTTTGTTAAGAGTATTTGGGTTTAATAAAGAACAAAACCAATATGTTATTCCTATACCACTAAGCACAATTACAGATCTGCAAGACCCAAATGATATATAGGATTGAGAACCTTCATTGATTATCATATAAATATAAAGTAGAGAGTTTGACATATAATTAAAAATAAGAGCATTAACTAGCTAGCCTGGACGACAACGAGTACATGGCGGCGGGTGTGATGGCAGTGTGGGCTCAACGGCGGTGGCTTAACGATGTGGATGGGAGGATGGTGCGACGACAATAAATGTGCAATGGCGACCTGTGCGTGGCGTGAGAGGATGGTCGTGAGAGAGACCTTGGTGCGATGGCGACATGGGCGTGATAAGAGCCTCATGCGACGGTGGCATGGGTGCGAAAGCTTTCAAAATTCACAAATGTGAGTGATTAAGGGTTTGGCTAGGGTTGGGTTCTTCTAATTTTGGGTAAAAATTTTATTGTTGACGAATGCGTATTTCATCAATAATATTTAAATGTTTGACATAACTAAATTCATGGATAGATTCGTCTGTAATTTACACTTTTTGGCGAAAAACTTGTTCGTCGGTTATTCAAATATTTCCGACGGAATATAATCTTTGGATAAATTTTGTTAATAATTCAAACATTTCTAAACAAATACATTCCGTGAAAAATATTCTATTGATAATAATGATTTTCCTTGTAGTGGGTTATTTTGATATAAAAAATATAAATATTATTCAGATGAAAGTTGTATAATTTTTGTCTAATCAAAATGGTTAACCAATTTCATCTCAAAAATTATGTTTGAAACAATAACAGTTCAACCATCATCAATCTCTAAATTATTTTTCATAATAATTTTTTAAAAATAAATATTCCTGTATACAACCTTTATCATCCAAAAACTAAATTATATATGTTAGTACTCCTCTAAAACAGAAAATTAAAAAGAATTAAGGATTTAATTACAAAAGATAAATAACCTGAAATTTAATAGTATAAATATATTATAGATTTTTTTTATTTATACATGTGAACGTAATGATATTTCTAATTTTTGTGTGTACATATATATATATATATACACGTGTGTAAAATAATATAATAAGTGTATTACATTTTAATATCTCAATATATAAAATATAAAAGATTTATGCAAGAATTGCATAATAACTCTTCCTTAAATATTAATTTTGCACGTTAATTTTCTTTTCAGTCAAATAAAGTCATTATTTAATGGATTGAAATTTTTATTTATACTTTTAAATAAATTTTTAAACTTGAAAAATAAGTCATTTTTATTTTACTACTTAAACTTCATGTTTTCATCCATTTATTTAACATTGTTATGTTTTACTTTAATATTTATCATTAGTAGGAGTCTATAAAATGATGATATAACATAAGTTAACATGTTAACAAATTTTTTACATTATATTTTATTATTTAAATTATTAAAAAAAATTCAATTCTTCCTTTTCGATTCTCCTTCCTTATCTCCCTCTTCCAAAAAGACACCTTCCTCCACCACAAATCCCCCTTCCAAAGACCCTTTCTCCTTCCTCGTTTGCCTATGCGACCGAACTGGAAAATCGGGCGAACACTTTCGTAGAAACTGGTTTTCTTCCACTGACTCCGCGTCGAATTTTGTCATGCTTGGATCTCACTTTCCGTATGCACGAGACCTTCAGTGACGACGATTCGACAACAGTGCCTTCCAATTTTCCGCCAACCGACGTGTTCAGGGGCGGATGCTGTAACACCCTCCTAATTTACTATATATGTGCATTATTTGATAAATCTGCATTCCTAAAATAAATGACATAAATACCCTTAGAAATTTTTGAAAATGACCAAAATGTCCTTGAATAATTTCACAAATGACAGTTAGGTCCCTAGGATAAAAGACTAAAATGCCCTGAACATTTACCCAAATGACCAAAATATCCTCATAGCTCTGATAAGGTCGTATAACCTTAGTACGGCCCAGGAAATCTGATATAATATAGAATGATCTTAAACAAAGGATTATTGATATTATTAGCAAAGAAAAACCATAAGATAGAATTTTAGAAATTTTGAAAGTTATGTCAAAAAGAATTGAATACAAATTAATCTAAGATTCAAAAAAATACAGAGAAAGGAAAAGCGCACTCTAAAGAATTTTCTCTTGATTATAGAAGCAATAAGAATCTTTAATAATTGGTTTAGATATTTTACTAATTAAAAACCAATTGGACCAATAGAAAATTAGATAAAATCATAGAAAGAAATTGTGTGACAACTTATTAAATGTTACTAAAACTTTAAGGTAGCTTCTAACTAATTTTGAAAATTTATTCTTAAGGAAGCAAGTTAGATTAAGGTTTTCTAAAATTCAAAAAATGATTTTATTCAATTCAAACACTTAAGTTAAGAAAAATATAAGTATAAAATCCCTAAACTAAGAGCTAGTCCACGGTTTAAGCTAAAACTAAATCATATTGTACCAAAACCAAGTTAAAAACCGTGCACTTCATGGAACAAGGAAGAAAGCTTTAGAAATCTTGAGAAAGGAGACACTTGGACGGTTGGCAAGCAAGGAGCAACACCATTGGACCAAGTAGAAAGCTACTTTAGCAAAATGCAACAAAATATCTCCTAGGACCAAGAAGCTCCACGTGAAGAATTCAAAAACAAAAGGCAAGGAACAAGTTTGATTCTACACGGCCAAAGCAAAGGAATGCTGCAGATTTTTCATGAAAAATAGCCACATGGAGGGTTATAAATCAACAACCAATAAGAATAAAGCAACTAGAAAGCAAGTAATAAAAGCTTGAGATATTTTCTCCAACAAAAGCCAAGGAAAGCTAGCAATATAAAAGGATTTGTGGGGACCAAGTGGAGCTGAAATTTCCACGGATCACACACCCACTTCAGCCTTTCCTTTCACTCTTATTCACTCAAAAAAACAAAGCAAAACAGCAGCCACACCCATAGAAGTCCACGTGAAAAAGCTAGGATTCTTGGAAAAAAGGTAGCTTGAATTCAACAAGGAAAAAGCTAAGATATGGGGAGTATCTTAGTAGATATGAATTAGATAGTTGATTAGGTTAATTTAACCTTCAATTCTTTAAGATTAATCCATGTTTTTCCTTATTTAATAAGGCTTAAAGTTAGGCATATCATGTGTTTGTAAAAATTCCTCAATGAACTAGGATAGTAAATAGTCTATAACTTGATTACCTAATTAGTCTAATAATTAAGTGGCTGTCCAAAATAATTAAGTCTACTTTGTGGCCATAAGATTACTTGGCTGTATTTTAAATTTTAATGTTGCTGTATGTTAATTTATTTCGCTGTAGATTGCTGTAATTGTAATTTAAGGTTGCTGTAGGTTAATTTATTGTGTTGCTGAGAATTGATTTAATGATGTTGTATGCTGCTGTTGTATCTAATTTAGTTGTATGTTGCTGTTGTTGTATATTAATTATGTTGCTGTAGACTGTTGTATTTAGGGTGGCTGTATGCTGTAAGTAATGTTGCTGTTGTTATATTTAATAAATTCTGTATGATACCATATTGCTGTATGTTTTATTCGGTTGTTGTATTTAATTAAGTTGCTGTATCGTATTTTATTTGTTGATATAGCTGTATGAGTTGATGGAACTGTATGATATTTTCACAATCACTTGAGGTTGAGCTATGATGAAAATTTGATGCCTATTTTATTAGAAATTAGGCCATGGACATATGATTTATGTCTCTAAAAGAAATTATGGCACACTTGTATCTTTTATATGAAATTAATTTTGATGAAGTGATGGTGCCAAAATCAAGAGAATTTGAATGAAAGAATTATCAAAGGGTAACTGAAAATAAAAGAAAATCATTACATTCATTTTTGCATTTTCCCTCGAAGTGGAGAGAGGTCTCACTGGAGTGGGTGGGATTGTTCCACTGGAGTGGGTGGAACTGTATGGTACCTTTTCCCTCGAAGTGGAGGAAGGTCTCACTGGAGTGGGTGAGACTGTTTCACTGGAGTGGGTGAAACTATTTTAATTTTTGGTACCTTTAATTAGGCCTCTGAGATCTCAGTCATGCATCATTTCCCATGTATCTGTTTCTGTTTGTAAATGATAATTTATTCGTTAATTATTTGTGATGTTATTTTAATTTCTGTCGATTATCTAATCATGTTTATTAAATACTTACCCGAGTTGTGTCTGTGGTTTGACACCTGTGATGACCCCAATTACTTTGGGCGAGCAGAGGAACAGTGATTAGCTGAGACATGGAGAAGCTTGATGAATTTTATGTTGTGTTTTGGCTTGACGTATGGGTGATATCGTTTGCTGTGACTGCTTTTGAGAGTTATGTAATTCATAGGGTACTACTTGATAATGGTCTGTATTTTATTATGGTTGACTGTACACGGACTGTTTTACTTAACTATGCTTAAATTAACTAGACTACGTAATATGTTACATCATTCCAACGTAGCAAATAGTTTAGAATATTTTTTACGTAATCGAATCACGTGGAAAATTTTTTTCAGTAAAATAAAAAACGTAGTCGATAAAAAGGGAATCAACGTAATAGATTAAAATAAGGAAATTAAATGAAGTCGTTATAGATGCAGAAAATAAATCAAGGGAGGCACTCAAAAGTTCAAATACATATCCAGAAAAATAATTATAATGTCATCCTTCTAAGCCTTATTTTTTGGAATTCCTTCATAATTGTCTTATTATCAATGCTTTCAAATATATCTTTTTCAATATAAGGTACTAAACAATCATTCAATCATTCATTCCCCATCCGATTACGAAGTGCAGTCTTGATGTATTTTATAGTTGAAAATGCTCTTTCCACATATGCAGTTGCTATAGGCAAAGTTAATGCTAACTTTACAAGTAAATAAACCAAAGGATACACAATATGTTTTTTCTTTTCAACCATCCTCTTGGCAAGATCAGCTATTCCTTGCAAATTCAAGAAATCAGATCACTTTGCACATCAACAATATACGTGTCGAGCTGATATTCAAGCATGAGAAAATCATTCAAATCAAAATCTGAAGGATAAAAGCCAGCAAATTCACACAACTTATTATTGTCAAATGCCAAGAAAGAGTTGCACGGATTTAAACATGTCATGCATTTCAACAAATTCGAACTAACTTCACTAAAACGATCATTCAACTCTTCAAGTTGAGTATTTATCACTACATAAAATATGTCAACCTTAAAGTGATGTAGATGAGTAACTAGTCTTCTACGTTTTGCTCTCCCTTGTAATGCAAATACATTTTCCATATCAAGGATATCTATATCATGTTTGATACAAAATGCAGAAGTCTTCTAAAATAGATTATTCCACCCATTATCTCTTATCTTCTGTAATAACACCTTTGAAACTTTTACAAGATTCATAGCATTCACAATATCTTGATCTTTTCTCTAAAGTGCTTGGGACAACTCATTCGTTATTGCTAAGACCTTGATCATCATGTTCAAAAGTAATACAAATTCAAAAGTTTGCATACGCATCATAAGGCCAGAGGCTTCAGACCTTTTTGCATGCATATGGGTTGTATTGTCTTTTATAATTTCTAGCACATCAAGCACGAGATCAAAAATGTATGTAGACTTACCAATGATCAGTAATGTGAGCTCCAACGTGTGTTCCCTGGTCGTGACAAACTCATTTCTTGATTCAAGCCTCTCCCTGATTGAACATCATCGCTTGCAATACTTTTGACCATCTCATCAAATTGTTTTTCTCTCAAAATATATGCTCTTTTGCAAGAAGCACCAACTGCATTACACACCAACGGTATAAAATTAAAGAAGTCAGTCAATGCGTAAACCTTTTTTGCACAACCGAAGTTGATGTGCAAAGCAGTGAACATAGTAAGCAGAATTATTTTCAACTAAAATCAAGCTTTTCAGACCACTGAATTGACCACTCATATTGCTTGTGCCATCATAACCTTGACCACGAATCTTTGTCAAGCTCAAACCATTTTTGGCAAAAATTAACTCAATCGTTTCTTTAAGTGAACTAGCTGTAGTATCTGAAACATGAACAAGACCAAGAAAACGCTCAATAATGTCACTGTTGCAGTTCACATATCTTAAAACAATAGTCATATGTTCTTTAATTGATATATCATGAGCTTCATCAACTAGTATAGAGAAGAAATTATCTTCAATATCTAAAATAATAGCTCTGGTAACTAAACTAGCAGCAGCATTAGTAATATCTTTTTGAATTAAAGGAGCTATCATTTTGAGATTCTATGGGGGATTATTCAAAGATACATCATTTACCTCCTCATTGCTTTCACAAAGGAATTTAACAAGCTCCACAAAATTTCCTTGATTCATTGAAGCATCTGTCTCATCATGCCCCCGAAAAGCCAAACCTTGTTGTATGAGATATCGAACACATCGAATAGAACCATTCAAACGAATACGATAATCTTGTTTGGCTTTGTCAGAAATGCTAGACATAACAATGTCAATATGTTGATTTTGATTCATCAAATCTTTGGCAGCACTAAAGCACAACTTCTGAGTGCTTCCAACTTTCCCAATATGTTTAATCAATCGTTGTTTCTCCTTCCATTTGCTAAATCCTTCTACCACAAATGAATCATGACCACTCTTCCATCACCATGCTCACAACTAAATATATAACAATGCAAGCAAAATACAACATCTTATGATTCACTATACTCCAACCAAGTGTCAAACTCATTGTATCATTAAGGATTAAATCTACGCATTTTACCCCCAATTAAGGATTGAGGAAAGTTGTCAAGTTTTGGTTGATAAGGACCATTCGTTAGATAAATTCTTTGAATCATTTTCCTTTCTTGATCACTCTTCGCAATGCTCATAATAAGAAGTCTTTTACCCGAATCAGGAACATACAAATCATTTCCCTTTCTTGAACACTCATTTTGTTTATCTTGAACTAAATCAATAGATGAAGAAGATTCACATCGAGAATGTTTAGCAGTATTACCACTTGACTTTGTAAAAAAAGAACCTAAATACCTTTCCATCCTAAAAAATGGAAAATGACAAAAAATGAATCAATATATAAACTAGTTAACTAACCAAATCAACATAACTAGGTAACTAACCCAATCAATTACAAATAATTAAAATCATAAAGATGCTTAAACTTAAGAGAAAAAAGACAAACAAAATCAAGCAAAAGGGTAACAAACCTGTAAACTATGTGTTTGGCTAGGTTGAATTAGGAGAAGCTAAATTCATTCTACCTTTTTTTTTCTTGGTGTTGAAATTTAAAGTTTCATTACAAAAATCAAGGCTACAAGGATCAAATTCTAGATCACTTGGTCCTAGAGGCTTTGATTATATGTCATGAATTAACAATTCCAAAAGTTTAAGCTATTTGGCAAAGACAAATGAATGGTTGGATATGGCTGAGAAAGTCATCATTATTGGTTCACAACAATTGTGCAGGTTGTTACCAATTAGACTTCTGTGTAGCAGAATGAATATTAATAGTTGGGAGTGTGAAGTGTCTATGGTTTACATTACAAACATCTTTTCATGGATAATGGATGATGGTTTGCATTACAAACATATCAATTTTTTTCTTTTCTTTGTTTGGTTTTTGGTTGAAATAGGTAGGAATGGCAAGTGCTTTGGACACGTTTTGTGGCCAGTCATATGGAGCAAAGCAGTATCACATGTTAGGCATACACTTGCAGAGAGCCATGTTAGATATAAAGTTGTTTATGAACTTTCACCCAATAGCTTTAATTTTAGGGAAAATCCATTCATATAGAGTGTCAAATCCTCTAGAAGTTCGATACTTGTTGTTGTCAACATCTTCAACTACTTTTGAATCCTTATTATTGACTTTGGGGCTCTAAAAGATGAATTAAGATTTTGGATTAAGTTCCAAAACCAATAGTAGCGATGTCTAAAATTTCATTTCATCTTCTAAATTCCTAAAGTTTATAATATAGTTATAAAAATCAATTGATGTTTAAAATTAATTGTTAGTGAGACTAAAATTTAGAGGGAGAAAATGTCACTGAAAAGCTCATTTTAGAAAAAAAAAATAATTAATTTTTTCACTAATCTCACACCACAGCAACATCCGCAACACAACAACACAACAACAAACCACAAAATAAAAAAATTTCCAAGAAACATTGATAAAAGGGGGCTTCAATATAGATCCACCCTCTGTAGCAATCATCAATCATTCAGGTCATAGAAAGCATAAATTTGAACATACGAGACAACAAAATTGACAAATAATGATAATAATAATAATAATAATAATAATAAATATAATAATAAAAAATAGAAAAAGCATTTTAATTGAAAATGGAGGAAGAAATTGAGTCACCCGTTATGTGTGTATTGTGTATGGGTTCGGAATGAGGCAGATTAAGGAAAACGCGAGAGCATTCAAAGGATGGAGACTATGTGAGGGTTCAGAAGGACCACAGCACCACACGTTTTGAGTAGTGTAGAGCTGATATTTTGTAAATTTTTTTTTACAAAAAAGGGTATATTTGTAATTTAATGTCAAAATTTAAGGGGGGCACTTGCCCCCTATCTTATATGTAGGTCTGCCCCTGGACGTGTTGTGCTTCGGGAAGAGCCTGGCTATCTTGTGACACAACTCTCAAAATGTGATATCTATGGAAGATGATGTTGAATATATTTAATATATATATATATATATATATATTAAATATTAATAATATGTTCACATACATGCCCAATAAGTTATTGTATGGTTGTATGAGCCCATATGGACTAAAGCCCAATAACTTGTTATATTATTAGGATTTTCCCTAAGCTGGAGGTAACACTGTTGAGCATTTCATATCTGATGCCTCTTGGTGTAATACTTCAAGCACCCAACACTAAACCCTTCACTCTTTCAAACCCCTTACCCCAACAATCTTGAAGTGTTAGCTTCGTCGGATTTGAGTGAGTAAAGTGTTGTTTCAAAGATCTCATCGAGAGGAACTCAAGGGTGTGATGACTTTCATGTTTCGACGAAAGGATTGACCGGGATCTGAGTTTGAAAACTCTGTAGTCACAATCTTTGAGTCCAGATCCTGGAAATTTCAGCCTATTTCACGAGTTGAAACCTTGTGGGTTTTGTTCTAGTGGTCGAGACGATTGTTTTGATTGGTCACTTGCATAAAACGGAGGTCAGACGAAGGAGCTATAGTCGTTGGAAGTTTCTATAGTTTTTCGATCACTTTTCCAGCGACTAGTTCGTCTTCTCCGACTAACTTTCTGGCGACTAGTTCGTCTTCTCCGGCAAACTTTTCCGACGACCGACAACTTTCCTACAAACTTTTTCAACGAGTTTTCAACAAGTCTTCGGCGATCTAAAACAAGTGTTCCTAAGGTTTTTGAGTATTCTGGATCCATTTTTGGGGTCAAATTTGACAATTTTTACCTTTACAATGTTGTTTTGAAAAATTAGAAGGTTTGGTATACTTTGGAGAATTTTAAGGTGTACCCTTTCTAACTCTTATACTTTGATTAAATGGTAAAACATAACTCCCATGATATCATACAACTAAAATCTTTTGATGTCACTGAATTTCATGGTTGGAAATTTCATGTTCAATTTGGTATGAAGGAACATGACATATTTTATACTATATTAAGTGATTTTGCATCTACTGTTGAAAATGTGGATGAATATCAATAGATAAAAGATGAAGATTTTTGTAGAGATTACTTGTTAAACTCTTTAAATCCTCGTTTTGTTATGACTTATAGTGAGTACAAGACTGCGAAGGAGATTTGGGATCACTTGAACAATCAATTTCAAAAATAAGAGAGGTTTTCTAAGACTCTTCTAGCGGAGAAGTTCTTTGACTTTAAGTTCAATATGAACTCAAGCATTGCTTCTCAATTAATTGAAGTTGAGAATATGAGGAACAAGCTAAAAGAGGACAATTTTGATTTGTCTGATAATCTCTTTGTTGGTTTTGTGTTGAGTAAGCTATCTGCTGAATAAAATTCTTTTAAAACTGACATGCACAGACTAAAAGAATAGATGAGGTTGGATGAATTAAAAAGGTATATTCATATTAAAGATCAAAACATTTGTAGGAAGAGTTTAGAACAAGTAGGACAACAAAAGTCAGTTGTCAACTTAGTTTCACATTCCTATAAATCTCAGAAAAAGTCCAAGTCACCAAAAGGTGAATCCTTTTCATAGTTAGAGGCCAAAAAGACTGTCTTCAAGAAGAAGAAGAGCAAGTGTCATAACTGTGGAAAGTGGGGTCACTGGGCAGTAGAGTGTAAGCTACCAAAGATGTCAAAGAACAACACACCACAAAATGAGGCTAATATGCTAATTAGTGAATTTGAGCCTCAAGCCTTCATTGGAATGCTGAATAATGGAAAGGCCAGTGTTTCTTCTGAGTGGTGGTTGGATAGTGATGCTACCTATCATGTGACAAATGATTGGAAGTACCTAATCACTTTCATAGATCATTTCTCTAGATATTGTCATGTTTATTTGTTGAAATCGAAAGATGAGGTTTTTGAAAAGTTTAAGATTTTTAAATCTAGAGTTGAAAAATCAACTTAATTTGAAAATTAAGAGGTTTAGGAGTGATAAAGGAGAAGAATATACAATGACTGGGTTCAAGGATTTTTGTGCTTTAAAGGGAATAATACTTGAAACTACTGCTCCTTACTCACCTCGATCAAATGGTGTTGCATAGCCTAAGAATAGAACTTTAATTGAAATGCTAAATTCTATGTTGCTTACAGCTGGCATGCCTTCTCCTATTGGGGAGAAGCTGTTTTAACTGCTAATCACATCTTAAACAAGTTGTCGCACTCTAAATTGTCTAAGATACCTTATGAGATATGGCATAAACGTCGTTGTAGATATGATACCCTTAAAACTTGGGGTTGTGTTGCCTATGTAAGGATACAAGATCCTAAAAGGCCTAAGGTGGGACCTAGAACCACTACTTGTGTATATCTAGATAGTGCTACAAATAGATTTTTGGATCTATTTACTAACACAGTGATAGAATCTATAGATGCAGAATTCTTTGAGTACAAGTTTGTTAGCAATCTTGATTTGAAGGTTTTTGGATCTATAGATATGATTTCAGAATCTCCTGTAGAATCTGTAGCTTGTCATTCTGACACTAATCTCACACAACTGGATATTGAACCAATCCCAGTTAGTAAATCTACAAGAGATAAAGTTTCTAAAAGTTTTGGTGAGGACTTTGTCACTTACCATATAGAGGATGATCCATTCTCCTATCAAGAAGCAATGAGATCTAGGGAATCCTTACTATAGGCAAAAGTCATAGATGATGAAATGAGTTATTTGCTACAGAATCACACTTGGCAGCTAGTCAATTTGCCAAAAGAGGCCAAGGCTATAAGATGTAAGTGAGTATTAAAGAAGAAACTGAATAGTGACGGATCAATAGCCAGATATAAAGCACGTTTAGTAGCTAAAGGCTTTAAACATCAGAGTGGAATAGACTTTTTTGACGTTTATTCACCTATATGTCATTTGTAAACTATAAGAATTCTTCTTGCTTTAGCATCTATTGAACACTTTGTAGTGCATCAAATGAATGTAAAGACAACTTTCTTAACTGAAGAGTTAAATGAAGAAATCTACATGGAACAACCTAAAGGGTATGTCATGAAAGGCCTAGACAAAAAAAGTTTGTAAATTGAACAAATCTTTGTATGGTCTTAAACAAGCACCTAAGATGTGACATCTTAAGTTTGACAAGGTGGTAAAGAGCTATGGCTTTCAGTCTAATTATTCAGATAAATGCCTTTACTATTGTCTCAAGTCAAATAAGATAGTCATCGTATGCTTGTATGTTGATGACATGTTAATTCTTTGCTCCGATCATTCTATAGTGAGTGACGTGAAAACCACTTTAGTTAAAGAATTGGACATGAAATATCTTGGTATAGCTAATACCATTCTTGGTATGAAAGTAATCTTTGAAAGGCAAGTTATCTCCCTTAGCCAAACTCATTATATTGAGCAGCTACTTTCTACCTGGGGATACAGTGAGTGTAAACCAAGTGAGACCCCATATAATTATAACAAAAGACTGAGTCCTAATGAAGGGACCAGTGTGGATCAATTAAAGTACTCAAAACTGATAGGTAGTCTCATGTATGTTATGAGTTGCACTAGACTTGACATAACCTTTGTAGTTGGCATGTTGAGTTGTTTCACTAGTAATCCTAGTAAAGAGCATTGGGATGCCCTCAGTAGGCTGATGAAATACCTTAAAGGTACTAAAGATTATGCTCTATGTTATTCTGGTTATCCTCCAACCGTGGATGGATATTCTAATGCCTCATGGTGTTCAAAAATTGGAAATAGTAAATCCACTAGTGGATATGTATTCCCTCTGGGTGGAGTTGCTGTTACTTGGAAATCCAAAAGACAGACTTGTATTTCATTGTCATCAATGGAATCAAAACTTTTTTCTTTAACCTCAGTTGGTGAAGAGGCAGAGTGGATAAAGAATCTGATTATGGATATTCTTTTGACTCAACTAAAGATTAATTCTTTAAGTTTATTTTGTGATAATCAAGCAATAGCCCAAGTAGTAAAGAATGCTCTCTTTAATTCAAAGAGAAGACATGTGAGACATGCGTTGTTGAATTATCTGAGAGAACAAGGAGTTATCACTTTGGTCGATGTGAGTTTGAAGGATAACATGGTCGATGCTTTCACAAAAGGATTGCCTAAAGATCAATTATTCAAAACAGTGGGGGAAATGAGGTTAAAGACTATGTTGACAAGTCTTAATTATCATTTACTTACCTTTAATTGTGTTCTTTGAATTATCAAATCTTCCTTTGTTGGCCAACTGATAAGCACAATTTATATGTTTCATCGATGATCGTGATTGCTAACTACTTTTGAAAAGGATGAGTTATCTCATTCCAAACTTGATGAGATGATTTTAATCGAATTCAAAAGTTCTATCTGGAAAGCTTGTATCATTCCAAACTTGATGATACAATCCTACTAGGTTGGCTTATCCTTTTGGTTAAATGATCTCATTTCAAACTTGATGCTAGATTATTTGACTTTAAGGAATTAGTAATTGTGACATTCCAAATTGAAACATAGAAATAGTTGATTATATAAGAAGCCTATTGGTCTTGTTCTTAACTGAAACTTGACATTACAAGACTAGGTTATTGTAAGTGACGTGACTATTAGTTTTATTCTGTTACCTCATGCTCATGCATTGATCAGAGATTAATTCCTTTGAGTAAAAGGGTTAGGTTTTGGACCGGGTCTTGATTCAAGATAGTGGCTTGGCTTCGGTAAACTTTAAAAACACACTAACAAAAAAAAAAAAAAAACTTCTATTTTCAGGTGCTTACCTTTGCATTAAGGAGATTTGGTAACAGCTTGGCATCAGTGAAGGAAGAAGAGGGTGAGAAGAGGGAAAAGAAGCGGGTGAGGGAGAAGGAGAGAAGGGGAAAAGGGAGAATTGGAATATTTTAGATAATTAAAATAATAAAAAATGATGTAAAAAATTGTTTGAGGTGACATTATATCCTATATGAGAAAAACGACATGTACTTATTGAAACATAAAAAAATATCGGATACTTAAATGAAAAAATAAATTTTAGGTAATAAAATGAAAATGATATATTTTTCAGGTACAAAAAATATATTTAAGACTTATTTATATTTTTGTATACAATGATAAAAAAAATAATTAAAGCAATTTATTTTATTAAAATAAGGTCATTATTTAATTGATTGAAATCAAAATTTAATCAATGAATGAGACTGATCCAAATTTTTCTTTGAGGAATTTAGTTATATTAGTAATATTAATTGATAACCATTAATATTATATTTTTTAGATATTTTTATTTAAAATTTTCATGTTACTTTTGTTTTGATAAACAAGGTATCATTATCATTTTCTATGACAATCAATTTGTTTATTTTAATCAATCAATTAATTCATTTAATTGATTTTCTTTTCTGAATTAATTATTAAAATGATTGAACAATAAATACTTTT
>PYAF01001869.1:73010-88679 GCA_007407185.1 Glycine tomentella
TTTATTTTTATTATTTATTTTTAAATTTTCATCATATAAAATAATGAGTATAACAATAAAATGAAATGGTGACATTTAAAAAAAATATTTATAATTTTATTATTTAAATTTAATCAAGATTTAAAATTTTTAAACTCTTTTTATTTAATTCAATTGTTACTATAACCAACATAATAACATTTAGTTAATATATTTATTAGAAAAATAATAATTTGATTCTTTGCTATAAGATAATTAAAGTTAATTAATTTAAATTATTTTATCAATTATATCATAAATAAAAATATTTTTAGTTATGATAGATATAAAAATTAAAATTAATTTATAAAAATGCATTGGAGTTTAACGAAATGATGCGTGTATCGGCACGGTTTACTAGTTTATAATTAAAAGAAAATTAGGACAAGTTATATAAGAATCATTCACGTTTAAATAGAAGAAAATATATATTTTAAAATTTTCCAAATTCCAATTTAATGTCAGTTAATGTATTTTAATGTTTCTGACAAAATTTACAGATTGACATTAAAAATAAATTTAATTGATTTTTATTTATGCACAAAATTAATGTTATTTATATTAAAAAAATTAACATTAGACTGATTATATTATATTATTATATTGAAATCTATATATTAGATTAATCAATTAACATAATCAATTCCTTAAAAAAATTAACATAATCAATTAAATTTTTAACGGGTAATTACATGTAATGATTTTTTTAACGTAATTAATATATGTTACTGTTCAATTATATTTATCAATAACATATATAATTTGCCAACCAATTAGTATTAAATGTGTGAGTAAAATTTGAAGGAATTTTAAAATTAAATTAAATTAAATGTTATAAATTTAGTTATATGCAACAAGTGTATATGTAAATTTACGTATTTAATTTTTATTTTTAATAGTATATATTTTAATAATCTATTATTTTATTGATTTGTAATATATTTTGAGATATTTTGACTCAATCGAGCAAATCATAGTTGTAAAAATCAGTTCGGACCGGTCAGTCGGACCAGTTAGATCGGGAACCGCTGGTAGCTTCGGGCCGGGTTGAATGTGGAACCAGCCATGCAAGTAACCTGGTTAGGTCTGGCAAGAATCGGCCAAATTTTGAAGAACCCGGCGACTCGGACCGGGTCTTGGTTGAAAGAGAAAAAATTGCTCCAAAATGGCAAAACAATGTTGTCTTTTGGGAGTTCAGTGACCCTCCTTCCTTGCGTCGCGCTTCCTCCAAAACTGCACTCGAGCTTTCTGCAAAATCAGAACCAGAAACCAAAACCAAAGAGGTAAAAACGCAAACCAAAAACGAAACCAACAGGACGAAGATCACATGATTACCCACAGCAAAGCCCTCTGTAGTCTACACCAAGATGCATGTAGGATTTAGGAATAAAGGATTCAAAAAAGCTGCATCTTCCTTATGTTGCGGGAGAAGAAAGGGGGGCTGTGTATGGAAGCCACGGAGAGAAGATCAAAGGATTTACGAAAATGAAGAATATATATGTTGAGAAATTAGGTTTTATTTCTTAGTTGGGCCAAATTGGGCCAAATATTGCTTCCTGTACCTCTATTTTTGCTTTGTGCAGTTTTTATTTTATATTTTGAAATGAGATTTTGACGTGTTTTAATTTAGATAATTGTTATTTACACTCTTTTTATTATTAAGACAATTTATTTGTATTACCAACTTTAATACTTTAATTGTTATTTTAAATAATGTTAGTTATATATTTATATATAATATAATTTTAAATTTATTAATATAGGCTGGGACAAATCGGGCTAATTAATGATCCACCGATTAGACCACTGATTCATTGACCCAATACCTTGACCGGGTCAATGATCAAATCGGTTTTCACAACTATAATATATTTTTTGATAGAAAAATAAAACAAAGGTCTACCATTTTTAAATATAAAATATTTTTTAAATTCTATTTTATTTTTACAATTAAGCATTAAGATTTTTTTAATATAAAATTATTATCTATTTAATTATACAGGAAATCTAAAATACATAAATATAAATTTTTATACATCATGTTTATTTATTTCAATTTATACATATATATATCACATTTAAAATAAAAAATTATAATATTTATAATATAAAAAATACTTTTACAAATATATTTTTATCCTTAGAAAGAAAAAAGAAGTTAAAATTACTATTTTAGTCTTAAAATTATTAATAAAAAAATATTTTCCTTTTAGGATGAAAAATTATATAAAATACATCTTTTGTCCTTAAAAATTTTAAGAGCGGGAAAATTAAAATTATATGTTTACTCAGTTTTACTTTGTTTTAAGGATCGGATAAGAATTTGGATATCCTAATCAGAATAATGAAGAAATTTTAGTTTAGATTTTAATAATTTTCTGCACTAGAGCCAAAAAAATTATAAAATACCTGTTAGGTTCCTAAAAACTAATATTAATAAAAAGTTAACAATGAGATAAATTGATAAAAGTAAATAAATAGAGGTGTTTAAAATACAGTAAGTTTTGCTAGAAATTTCATATTGTTCACGAAATTAACATTTTCCTGCATCTCAGTGAATCAAATAAAAAAATAGTTTTATTTCGTTTCATTATGAAACAACATTTTTACATCACGGAGTAAGAAAGAAGCACACAAAAGGGTAAATTATTGTCAGCTAATTATTCAATCTTCACAAACAAATATCAAACATCATCCCACTTTTGAACCAAAGGCAGTCCAATATATAGTTCCAAACTCAAAGTATAGGAAACAAAGAACAGAAAAAAGATAAAGATCGAAAAAAAAAATTGTATGAAAAAAAAAAATGAAATCAATACTCAACCACTTATGCATGCATATATACTTAGAGAGATAAAACTAGCACTGAGGCCATGAATGCTCCAATGGAGCCAGCAAGGGAGACAAAGGCTGAAGCAGCAGCATTGGGAGGGGGTGGCTCACTGACAGGGCTTGGTGTTTGGTTTGTGTCTGAAGTTGGAGACTGACCCTGATCTTGGCCACTAGGTGCTGGTGAAGGAGATGATGATGTTTGTGGTGATGGTGGAGAAGCAGTGGTTGTTTGGTTGGTGTTTTTGTTCCTGTCAGCTAGCACAATCACTGTCAACTTCTCATTCTTGTTGCAGTTGTCTTTGTTGCCACTTATGAAGAAGTGAGGGCCTGATTGGTTTAGCTTGATGACTGTGTGGCCATCAGAGTATTTTGCATAAGGTGAATCAATGTTGCAGCTGGCATAGTCTTCACTCTTTACATAGAGCACTGAGTCTTGGCCAGATTGGTAGTTGAACACTGCAATAAACATATGTAAAAGTTTAACCCTTAGGGTATGATTGAATGTGATATTTTTGTGAGAAAAAGAGAAGAACTCATTGATCCAAAAATTTTAAGTTGCGGAGATAATACTTATATGTATAAATTTGTGAAGGTAATATTCCTATTATATATATATATATATATATATATATATATATATTACTGTATTTCAAATTATGAGAATAATTAATTTGTAATTATATATATATATAAAAAATTAAAGTTTGAAAACATGTGGAGCAACTGCCCCAACAAAGCTCCAAGTCGATTACTTTATGGATGAATATGTATCCAAAACATTTTACCATTAGAAAACCACATTAGGAGCAAGAAAGAGGAAGATTTTTTTTATTTTATGCAACAGGAAAATAGAAGAAAGGTCTTTTTCTTAATTTGGATGTTATATCCATTATTTGATATTTTAACATGGCAATGATAAATTAAAAAGTAAAGGTTAACTTGTACAAAAGAATATAAGAATAATTTCCATTAACCAAATTAGAATATGTCAATTTAGATCTATATATATGAAAACGTTTCAAACTATGATCATAAGAATGAAAGATTGAATCAGAACTCACCAAGGGAGTCTCCAATTTGAAAACGGCTTTTTTCTGCCCATTGATTGAAGGGATTGAAACTGGGGTCATTTGGAACACTCCAACCCTTTTGACCACCAACAACAAAATCATAGGAAGCACCCTTGTGCACCATCAGTAGCAGACAAAGCCAGCCAAAGGCATGCACTGCTTTATTAGACCTTAAGATGAAGGTGGCCATTGGAAAAGATCACAAAAGATTTTGAAAAGGTGGGGGGATTTGCAATTTGAAAATCAAATTCTTGAAATGTTGAAGCTAGAGGGGTGATTGACATTGATCCATCATCGGGGTTTATGTAGGTGTAAGTTGCATGGAACTGTGGCAAGGAAGCTATTGCAACTTTTGATTATTCTCACCTTCTGTTTGGGTTTACTTTGATTCTGGTGCAAAGCACAAGTTCACTTTTATTATCTGGACTATGAGCTCTTTTAGAATCTTTCTCATAACTTGGTATGTGGGTTTGTGCTTTGCTTCAGTGTTTTCAAGAATATTCATGTCTTGTGACATGGGGCTAACCTAGCTGATCACACAATGATGTGTCTAAAGTCTAAACTGTTCCATCAATGTGAAGCTTTTTTATTCTGGCGGCTATATTGATATTTGATCCTTCACCAATGCGTGATATAGTAACACTGTGCAAGCATTTTTTCTACGCCTTCTATGACTTTTACTCTTCATTCTTCCCTCCTTTATGATCTAATCCTCTTTGGTAAATTTTATCAACTTTTTTCAGCAATGAATTTAACCGTATGATTGAGATGTACATAGAAGCCAAGGTTTCGATTTCTGTCACCAACGTAAAAGGCTTTGCATATTTCGATACTTCAAAAAAGTTTACACAGATATATAGCTTTCGTGGAAAGGTATGGCCATGGAAATAAAATTTAATTAGGGTAAACTTAAAATAAATTCAGGGACTAAACAGAAATTTTAAAAAATTTAAGAATTAAAAGGATAATAAATTCTAAAATTTATTAAACAAAGAGATGAAGAAAAAACACGATGTATAATTATAAAAATTATCCTTAGCTGTTTAAAACAAATAACGTGTGGTTTATAAAGAATATCCTGTTTAACCAACTAAGTTATTTCTTTAATATTGTATAATTTAGTGCAAGCATCTTCAATGTTGATCTAACCTGCCTTCAAGAATGTTTTGTATTGTTTTTACAATAATTATTAAAGAAGACTCTCGTTCTATAAATTATTTCCGTGTGAAGGCCGTATGATAACTACTAGAATTTTCTTATTTTCCTGCAGATTTTGTTAAAAAATTCACTATGAGCACGTTTTCTACGAGTTTTGATCTGCAAAACTTCTGAGCATAGTTTTTGAATTCACAGAAGAATTTGAAGGTAATTTTCCTGCGATTTAAATTTTGCAAGAGAATTTGCTGCAAATTAAAAAAAAAATCAAATTGTTTTTAAAATAAAATCTTATTTTTTTAGTATTTTGTAATGCCTTCCTCAATCTTTTTAAAGGTCAAACATATCTTTATTTCTTAAACTATTCACAATTTTTATTCTCTGTCTTTAAATATATCTGTTAAATTGTGATGTGACAGTAATTTTTGTAGTAAATCTGTCCATATTAATTGCTTATTAGATAAAAAGTACGAATAATTTACGGTGGTTTAAAATTGTCCTAAAAACAAAATTTCACGAGCCCCCTCATCAATCCATTTTTGTTCGCCTCTTTCCAACCCAATAATCTTCATTTGCGTTTATATTTCCCCCCTCTCTCTCTCTGCATGAGCCCCTCTTCTTTTTCTTCCTCTACCCAACACCAGTCACCACCGTGCCAGAACCCAAACACTCCACCGCAAACCACACCACCACTTCGACCCCCTACCCTACCACCACCAAAGAGCATGAAAATCGTAGCGGCCGCCCAGCTTCATCGAGGGAGATAATCTAGTCTCTTCGACATCACCATCGACACCGTCTGGCCCTATTCCTTTTTCATGGCCAGATCTTGTTTCCACCGTCGTCGTGCGCACTGGTCTCTCCTGTTGGAAAATATTTTGGGGCTCATATATTATGAATTGATTACTTATTATTATAGTTAATTGTTTGGTAATGGAGAGTTGTTACAGAATAATTTAACAGTTGTTACAATGACCATAGTAGATATTTTATTGTTCTTAATGGAATAACTAATAAAAACTGTTATGGTTTGTTAATAAACTGTATGGGTCCTGAACTTAATATCTTATCCATAAATTGTTTGTGATATTTCATCGATTTACATATTTCAAAAAAAAATAAACACTAAAAGATTTCTTTATTTCTAAACATTAATATACTCTTTATTTTCATTTACAAGAAAATATATGATATAGAGTTTGATAACAATCATTATAATAAATATGTTTTTGTGCAAGTTTTTGTTTATTAAATAATTTATTCGTATTTATATTATGAAATCAGGTTTTAAATTTCTTATATCCCCTCCATCCACTGCAGTTGCAGTGTGTCATCTCCCTCTTCCGTTGTTCTTTCCACTTGTAAACCATCTCTAATCCCTCACATGCCTGCTGCTCGCATCTCCGTCGCCGCCGCAAATGATGATGCTCCCTCCTTGTCACGCGTCTCTGTTATAGGCTAGGGATTTCAAATCCCTTTTTCTTCTACTTTTGTCTTGCTTATTTTATTATTGTTATTATTATTATTTTTTTAATATGGGTTTGAGATTTGAGAGATGACCGGTTGAGATTTACTATGATGTTAGTATAGTACAAAACATTGTTGGAGTGTTTTTAATGAAGGATCACAATGCTGAGATTGAGGCAATTGGGGGTGATGAACTTGAGGGGATAAGAAAACCAGGGATTTTATCATATGCTTCTAAGCTGATGGTTGCAAAGCTCATAGATGGGTATCTTGCAGAAATAGCAAAAGATCCCAATTTACCTTTGTCAGAGTTTGTTAATCTTGCCGATTTAGTGTCTAGCATTTCTCGGCCGGCTCATGATGGCCTTTATAGGGCTATTGACACATATCTGAAGGTAACTGTTCTCGAGAAGAGAATTCTTTGATTCAATTTGCATATTTCATTTTAGATTTGTTATAGTGTGCTTTTACACTCTGGTATTTCAATATAGAAAAAAATTAAGTGCTTAATATACAGTAATATCTAGCTTCACCACTAGCATTATTTGTTGTCTGATAGAGACTTCCTTTTAGAAAGTTGTATGTGGAGGTAACTAATTCATTCGTTCTACTTTTCCTTGCTTCCAAACACTACAGGAACACCCTGGGATCAGCAAAGGCGAAAAGAGGAGGATATGCAAGCTGATGGATTGTAGAAAGCTATCAGTTGACGTGTGCTTACATGTAGTGCAAAACGAGAGACTACCATTGCGTGTAGTTGTGCAGGTACTATACTTCGAGCAGTTACGGACAGCTGCATCATCAGGTACCAGCACTCCTGACATACTCGGGGAATCAAAGACTTGAACAATGAATTGAATGGAAGCTCAAGGTCAGGGGAATCAAAGACTTGAGGCTGAGCAATGGAGTTGGAAACAATGACAAAGATGGAGACACCAAACCCAGCATGGACAAGGCTGTCACGGGGAAGGTGTTTTCGGGTTGCTCAAGTCAAAGAAGTCTTTCATTAAGCTTTGGGCCAGCAAAGGGGGACAGGGTGAAAATAGTGGCTCAGACTCATCAGAGAGTATGAGTTATGCTAACCCAGAAGAAGCCAAATCTACTCCATCCAGAAATAGGAGGCATTCAGTTTCCTGAAAAGTAGTTTGGTTCATTTTGTTGGCTTTTCTATTATTGTTTATTTTTTTTCTTTTTACTAGGAGCTTGTAGGGATAGGCTATTTGGTTGAGAAGATGTCTAAGGTAATAAGGTGTGGTCTTGTGTGAGAGCTCATTTTCTTGAAGCCAATTTTGTTTTGATTTATGATTAACCAAATTTAGTTTATTTCCATGCTTATTATTTTCATTTTTATGTGTTATTTTTGTGTTGTTAGCAGTCAATTGGATGGTTAAAATGTCCTTACTTTTCATAGTGCTGCCATCCAAAGTGTGTAAAATAATAATTGAAAATATCTGATTCTTAGCTTTGATTTGGTTGGTTAGGATAATATTATAAATATTCTTTTTATTTAAGTCTATAAATTAGTTTGGTTTACCTTTTTTGTCATTAATATAAACCTATTCATGTAAGTTAAGTTTGTCATGTATAAGCTTTTGAGCTAGAACTAGAAAGCTTTTGTGTTAGTCCATTTTCACTGTTTATAGATTATATCATTCTTCCATATGAAAGGCCGAATAATTGTACAATATATGTTGAATTGTTTATGACTTTATTCACTTTGATTTGCTTAAGATTATGTGTCATGGTTCATGCATGAGTAATGAGCATCATCCAACACATTTAACTAATTATCACCCTTTTTTTGAGAAACATTTCAATTAATTATGTTCGTAAAGAAATTGAAATGTGATGAAAAAGAAGAAAGGATTCCTGAACAAATTTTAAATTGTGGTTGGATTTTGTGACTTTCCTTGATAGAACATTAAAATTTTCTTGGATTTTACTGCCAAATATTTTGATATCGAACTAATGTATACATTACTCTGTAAGTTCTTTTTATGAAATTATTTTATTTATATTCATTGGGGTGCTGCACGAATGCTTATTATAAGTACAAATTTTTAGAACTTTCTATATTGTTTTAGTGTAATAAGTATTTAACGTGATAACTCTATATTACATATATACTAGAATAATCTAATGTTTCTGGAAGTAATAATTGTTTTCTAGGCCATGAGTGAAAATAAAACATTTAGTTAATATATTTTTTAGAAAATAATAGTTTCATTCTTTGTTATATATAACTGTACAATCCAAAATAGTAGAATAACACGTGACAGCTTTATAAATGCTAAGGTACACGTGGCCACCCATCATGTCAACATTACCTCATTAATAGGCGCTTATTCAGCCTCTGGATGCCAGCCCGGACACAATGTCCGGGCTCCCCGTCAATACCGCCACAGGAGCGCGGACGTCGACCCTCCGCAAGAGCCCGGACATCCGCGACATTCTCTCTACTCGCTCACTACCTATCTAACTGCAAGGATATTTAAATAAGTGCAACCACCTTATCTTATCATATCTCAATAAAGTTATCTACTAGTTGTTACTTATCTGCAAGTAACAATATATCAACAAGGTACACATTATCTCTAATTCAAATTAAGATAATTGCCTGCTAAATCCTCTTCGGCCCTCTTCAACTTATCTTTCTCGGCCGACAACTCCCCCTTTAGACTAGCCATTTCCTCGACAGCCTTAGCAATAACAGCCTTGCCACGGCTAACCAATTCATCACCATCGACATGAGTCCGCAAAAGCTTAGATAAAGCTACACCAGTTTTAGCCGATAGTTGATGATTAGCTCTAACCGCTATGGCCAAGGCAATGGAAAGCCTATATATCCTGTTGCGCTCCAGCTGCAGGGCACCACGAATTGCACCCTTCAGCTTATTATGCTCCACCTCAAGTACAAATGCCTTGCTCATGGTCTCCTGGTGGATTTGTCGATGCTCTTCAATGATGGCCAGGCTTCTATGAAGGAAAAGTCCGGCAGTATCTAAAGCACGATGATTATCTGTGGATCGGATCAAATTCCCATCAAAAGGAGAAGGCAACTTCCTTTCGAATTTGTGACCAACGCTCCATAGAGACTCAACATCTCTAGGAGCACTGAAGAACTCCAAGGAAGTTGTCGAACGCATGGTAGGTGGCGGCATGGTCGAAGAAGAAAGTGAAGAAGTAACAGTTGGGGAAGATTCGAGAAGGAGAAGGGGGCTCAACAGCGATAGCGGTAACAGAGGTAGCAGCAAGGGATGGAGCTCGGACGGGTGTGGAAGTTTGAACAGATACAGGGGCTCGGATAGGCATGGGAGCTCGAAAAGGAGGAGAAGGCTGAATGTTTTAAGGGAACCTAGACAGGAGCCGGACTCTGAATTGTAGAAGGAATAGAAGGAGGAACAGAAGGTTGAACAGTAATGGGAACCTGTACAGATGCCGGACTCTGAATAACTTTGGGAGCTCGGACAGGAGGAGGAGAAGTAGGCATGAGCCCAGTACCCTCCCTCATGGCACATAAACTGCGAGGGTGGTTGGCCTCCCGAGACTTCTTTCGACAGGATGTCCCAGTTCCTTCATCTCTTTTTCTCTTGGCTGACTCAGATAGAGAAAGCCCAGGAAAAGCAGCAGCCACATCAACAGGGTCGACCTGGACAGTTTGTCAACTTCTCACTTCAGTTAAAGAAGGAATGGGAGCGGGAATAGTCTCGCCACTTACATGCTTCACTAAAGGTCTCCATTGAAAGTCTCCCATAACAGCTGAAAGAAAATACATATATATGTCAAGGGTCTATAAATTTACAAATAAATGTCAAGTACAGGGGAATTACCATCTAGTGCCGTCGCGGGATCATCTGAAGAAGACAATGACAAAATGGCACGAGCATCAAGAGAAGCTGGTAGAGACTCTATGATTCTCTTGTCCAACCTCTCTGTCAAGGTAAAACTGTCTTCGTCGAAAGACCGAAACCTGGTAGGGTGAGGTTGCCAGTAGAAAGGAAAACGAGGTTTCCCATCTTCATGGTACATGAGAGGCACACCATCCACCTCTTCACCGCTCTCATGGACCTTGAAGAAACGATCCTTGAAACGACGAAAGACATTGGTATCCACTTCAAAAAGGTTCTTAGAAACACTGTTCAAAGAAACCTAGCAACCTTCCCGGATAACTTGGTCTAGAAGTAGAAAAGGAATAGACGCATACTTGGCTGAATGTTCAAATGAGAACACAGAACTTCAAAAGCCAACACGATCGACCAACTATTGGGATGAAGCTGAGAAGGGGCGACATTCAAAAAATCCAGCAGAGAACACTGGAAAGCAGAAAAGGGCAGTAAAAGCCCTAAAACCTCAAAAAGGCAACGATACATGAAGAAGAAGGGGGGAGCATAGGGCGCCACTTTCATAAAGGGAAAGTCATTCTCCTGACAAGCCTCGACAACCAGCTTGCGAGAATCCGCCGAAGCAGACAGAGAAATTTGCTGGCACATGGCATTGATACTGGCAGGAGTAGTGAGAGAGGATTTCTACTTCAAAACATCCTCCCTCACCCATTCAAACCCAGCCATGGTAGACGCTGGGGTAGGTGATCCAACACTACGACTATGACGCACAGGAGGGGAAGTCCTCAAACCCCTCACATTGGGGTTTTCCCTTTCCTCAGTGGCGGAAGCAGGAGGAAGGATGGTAAGGGGTAAGGGCTCACTAACCCTAGGAGCGGAAGAAGTTCGCGCTGGCAGAACAGGACGAGAAGTTCCCTCGCCAGATTGACGAGAGCGAGTCCTTCGCCTGGAGGAGAGGGATCCCTCAGAAGTCCCTCCATGAACATCCTCCTCAGAAGAATCTCCAATGGAGATTACCTCGCGCATAACGCGCTGCTCAATAGAGCCACCAGAGTCGCTACCCCCCATACCCAAGGCATAATCAGAGGTGGGTGACTCAGACATTTTCAAAGGAAAAAGGAAATTCGCGGTTTGAGAAGAAGAAGCTTGAAGAAGAAGGTTAGAGAGCAAGGACACAAGTGAAGGTGACAATGGCGGAATCATTGCTATTTAAAGTGAGGGGAAGCTTGACGGTTACTTGGGCGGCAGAATGAAACGTCTCCTAGAAGCACGCGTTGTGACTGAACCGTCACGACCTCCACTACCGCACGATCCTTCCCACTACGCACAATGTAAAATATAGGAACACTTCACACTTAACCAAGAGGGGGGTGAATTGGTTAGGCTTGATAAGTTAAAAAATTTATTAATCAAAATCAGAGTTTTTGCCCTTTTGGATCTTTATCACAAACACAACCAAGAACCTTTATCCAAGAATCAACCCAAGAGATGTAATGCTTCAAGAATTAAGTAGTTAATAAGAATTTACATAAAACAATCAAATTTGCAGAATTAAACCAACACACAAGGAATTATACTGGTTCACTTCAAACACTATGAAGTTATATCCAGTTTTCTTCTACTCAACACTAGAGTAGAGTTCCACTATTGCAAATTTTAGTTCTTACAAGATTCTTACAAGTCTCTCTTTATCAACCCTAGATAAAGTTCAGAGATCTAAAATCCTATTAGATCCTTAGAGACCAAACCCAGCTGAGAACACTACCCAGCAACACTTAGAGAAACACTATCTCTAAAATACAAGCAAGAACCCAAAACTCAATAGACAAGGCAATACAAATTTCAACAAAGAATTACAGCATTCAAAGATTAAGGAAAGAAATCACCTGATGATCCAAAGATTGATATGCATGAAATGAATTTACCAGATTAATGCAAACAACAAATTCAGAACATGGCTTTCCTTGATCTTTGAAAAGAAAATCTTGCTTCACTCAATCCTTAAACACCCATAAGAGTTTTGTGGAAGCAAGAGCTTTGTGAACCCAGAAAAACCACTTAGAGAATGTTTAGAAAACTTTAGAACGCTCAGAATTCGAATTACTCAAGTTGGGAAAACAGCTAAGCAATGGTTCTATTTATAATATTTTTTGTAACCGCTTGTAATCGATTAAATGCGCTCCTGTAATCGATTATTTAGCATATGTAATCGATTATATATGCTCCTGTAATCGATTAAAGTGTTCATAAGGATTCTGGGTAACCACAATGAGCAATTTAATCGATTATCCCGACGTGTAATCGATTACACCAGGCACTATGAAAAATGTATTTATACTGTGTAATCAATTACAATAATTGGTAATCGATTAAAGCATGCATTATGAAAACACATGTTTGTACTGTGTAATCGATTACACTGAATGGTAATCGATTAAAGCAGACATTATGATAATCATGCATTGAACTAAGTAATCGATTATAAAATAAAATAAATGGTAATCGATTATACCAGAGTGATGATATTTTCTGTATGAATAATGTAATCGATGACAGATTAGTAGTAATCGATTAAAGAAGTCACTAAGGCAGATTCTAAGGGATCAAAGGAAAAATAATCGATTATTCCAAAAACATTTTGTTTATTTCAAAATTCAAAATAATTTGCTAATGCCTTGTAATTTAGTTCTTAAGCTTATGCATATGAATGCAATGTCTTGGATCATCAGCAAACTTCCTTCCTTTTACATTTGATCACAAGCTTTTCTTTAATGCTTTAATCATGTTGAAAGTCCAAAACACTTCTTTGTCTTCAAACTCTCTTTGTGCTTCAACCAACTCCCCCTCAAATCAAGACACAATCCCAATGAACGTGACCTATCCCAGACTGACACGTGGACGCAAATAAAGGCATGAGCGGCACATGACTATTTGCATTTATGAAAGGATTAAGCGTATCTTTAAAAATCACATCAGACGGTCAGGAAATCATGATCATTTATTGCCTTGGTCAGACTTATCCAATAAGGTCAAGATTCAACACTCTCTCTATAGACTGCACTGTTGCCTACACAGGTTCATAAATCCAAAACAAAGAGTTAAAGTTTTGGTCGACCTTTGGAGATCTCAACCTCGACACTTCATGTCTACCCTCGGGGGCTGACAATCTTACTATGACACTAGACATATTGCCCTTATGCTCTTTCACCCTCTTTCACCCATAAATTGGCTCAAAGGCTGGGGGGATTATGTACAGTCCAAAATAGTATAATAACACGTGGCAACTTTATAAATGCTAAGGTACACGTGGTCACCCACCATGTCAGCATTACCTCATTAATAGGCGCTTATTCAGCCTCTGGATGCCAACCCGGACACAATGTCCGGGCTCCCCATCAATACCGCCACAGGAGCGCGGACGTCGACCCTCCGCAAGAGCCCGAACATCCACGACATTCTCTCTACTCGCTCACTACTTATCTAACTGCAAGGATATTTAAATAAGTGCAACCACCTTATCTTACCATATCTCAACAAAGTTATCTACTAGTTGTTACTTATCTGCAAGTAACAATATATCAAAAAGGTACACATTATCTCTAATTCAAATTAAGATAACTGCCTGCTATTATCTGTATTATTATCTTATCAATAGGTTATCTATAAGCAAAGGCCCAAAGCTCACTCCACACTATAAATACAACCCTCCAGGTTCATTCTAACTCACTTCTCCACATGCCTTGCATACCACAGAGCCCTGACTCAGTGCATACTACACACTTCATTCAAGCCTTACGCTTAACATACTTCACTCTTATCTCTCATACTTGAATGCATTACTCAAGTTCTCTATTCTCCATACATTAGGTCGAGTCCACCCTCGGCCATCCTCACAAATTTAATGTTCTGACTTGAGCGTCGGAGTGTTTTTCCTTTGTTTTGCAGGTCCCTCCTCTGAGCAAAACCTAACTCTACTCCGGCATCACGAAATTTGGGGTCCACCAAGGCCACATCAAGCCCACACGTGGAATTTCCAGATTTTGACAAGAACAATAACCAAAGTTAATTAATTTAAATTATTTTATCAATAATATTATAAATATAAATGTTTTTAGCTATAATAGAGATAAAAATTATAATTAATTTATAATAATTATTTTTATTATAACAAAGTTTTAAATTACTTATTCACTATACTATAATGTAAATTAGTATTAATTTGTCATTTTTTTAAGATCGAAACTGCAATTATCATTTACATGAAATAATTATTCTCAAGGCCATCATGGATAAACCGTTACGGGGAAAATTTTTTTTTTTAAAAAAAATATTTATCATAGTTACATATCAAACAATCAATAATATTTATTTTTATTAAATATATGATTTATTTTTAAAATTTTATCATATAAAATAATGTGTAAATAATAGTAAAATGAAATTGTGACATTTAAAAAAATATTTATAGCTTTATTATTTAAATTTAATTGTTACAATAATCAGTACAATAACATTCTGTTAATATATTTATTAGAAAATAATAATTTGATTCTTTGTTATAAAACAACCAAAGTTAATTAATTTAAAATACTTTATCAATAATATAATAAGTAAAATTATTTTTAGCTATGATAGAGATAACAATTAAAATTATTTTGTAAAAATGATTTTTGTTACAAGAAATTTTAAATTACTTATTCACTATATCAAAATGTAAATTAGTTTTCATTTTGTTTTTTTATGGTAGAAACTACAATTATCATTTAAGTTAAATAATTGTTCTTTGGGCCATCATGAGTAAACGATAAATAGATCTTTTTTAAAAAGTATTTAACACATTCACATATCAAACAATTAACAATATTTATATTTTATTAAATATATTATTTATTTTTAAATTTTCATCATATAAAATAATGGGTAAATGACATGGTGACATTTTTAAAAAATTAAAAATTATAGTTTTATTATTTAAATTTAATCGAGATTTGAAATTTTTAAACTCTTTTTATTTAATTCAATTGTTATGATAACCAGCATAATAACATTTATTTAATATATTTATTAGAAAATTATAGTTTGATTCTTTGTTATATGACAACTAAAGTTAATTAATTTAATTTACTTAATCAATAATATCACAAATAAAATATTTTTAGTTAGAATAGAGATAAAATTTAAAATTAATTTATAAAAATGATTTTTGTTTCAAGATAGTTTTAAATTACATACTTACTGTATCATAATGTGAATTAGTTTTAATTTCTTTTTTTAATGATAGAAAT
>PYAF01001869.1:99161-111777 GCA_007407185.1 Glycine tomentella
AATGGGCCACAACAAGCCCAACAATCTAATTATTTGCTATTTACAACCATGAAAGTCAAATTCGCAGCCCAAAATTACAAGTGCAGGGACGTTAACTTCAAAGCTAAAAATGACCCTCTAAATGACAGAATTGGCCTCGGGCTATTTGTAGCAAACTTGTAGATCTTTTCGTTATCTTTCCAGGGACTCCTAGAACACTCCATTCGGAGATCGGTAGCACCCTATAGACCCTGCACAAGTCAGATACGTCAAGTGAGCCAAAAATCCGAAAATACGCAACAATTAGCAATTAAGCCCACTTACTTGCCTAGGCCCAAAAACTGAATTAGAATAGGAAAATAAAGGTCAAAGAGAGGTCAAATAAGCTAAGAAGGATAGAAAAATATTCAACTAAAAACCCTCTATCACAAACACGGGTTGGGCAACTTCCTGTTGAATAATAGTTCTGTGGTTGCCCGTACCTTTAGTGCTTCCCAATTTTGACAATATGTCAGCTCGGGCATTCTCTTCCCTCGGGACGTGGGCGATGATGACTTCATCAAATCCTGCTATAATTTCTCTTACTTTAGCCAAGTATTTGGCTAGTAAAGGCCCCTTAGTTTGATACCTTCCTTCAATTTGCACCGAGACGAGCGGTGAGTCGATGAAGACATTCACTTTCAGTGCTCCTTGTTCCTTGATTTGTTTTAACCCAGCAATTAGTGCTTCATACTCTGCTTGATTATTGGACGTCGAAAAATTAAGTCGTAATGACTATTCAAGCGACACCCCCTTAGGGTTCTCAATGATAATTCTGACTCCACTCCCCTTGGAATTGGACGAGCCGTCAACATATATCTTCCATACTGGAATTTCTTGTTGGTTAGAAGATGTTGGGGTTAACTCTACTATGAAGTCAGCTAAGGCTTGAGACTTGATGGCCTGCCGGGCTTCATATCTGATATCGAACTCGGATAGTTGGATGGCCCAATTCATCATCCTTCCAGCCGAATTCGGCTTGTGTAATACTTGCCGGATATGTTGATTTGTCCTAACAACAACGATATGGCTTTGGAAGTATGGACGAAGCCTTTTCACTGTTGTAAGGAGGGCGAAGGCCACCTTTTCAAGCTTTTGGTATCGTAATTATGAGTTTTTAAGGGCTCGGCTCACAAAATAGATCAGCAACTGGGAGTTGCCAACTTCTCTAACTAATATAGCACTTATGGCTTCCTCTCCAACCGAGAGATACGGGATTAGTGTTTCTCCAGGATCTGGTTTGGATAGCATTGGGGGCGAGGCCAAGCACTTCTTAATCTCCTGAAAAGCCTCTTCGCATGCCGGATTCCATCCCACGTTAGCTTCCTTTTTCAATAATTTGAAGAAGGGAAGTGCCTTTTCTGCGGATTTTGAGAGAAACCGTGTTAGGGCGGCCATTCTTCCTGTCAGCTGTTGGACTTCTCGTTTGTTAGATGGAAATTGCACGTCTAAGACAGCCTTGCATTTATCTAGATTTGCTTCAATTCCCCTAAGGGTGAGCATAAATCCCAGGAATTTCCCAGCTTTTACTCCGAAAATGCACTTCAACGGATTTAATCGTATGTCGTTCTGCCTTAACTTGTCAAAAGTTTCTTCTAGATCCCAGATATGATCCCTAGTTACAACCGTCTTTGTTATCATATCGTCGATGTATACTTCAATATTACGTCCAAGTTTATTAGTGAAAACTTTATGCATCATCCGTTGGTAAGTAGCCCGGACATTTTTCAGTCCAAATGGCATCACATTGTAGCAATAATTCGCTTCAACGCCTTGAAATGTCGTCTTTTCCCGATCATCCAGGTACATGGGCATCTGATTATACTCGGAGTAGGCATCCATGAACGACAGCAGTTGGAAATCGACAGAGTTATCTACAAGTTGGTCGATGCTCGGCATTGGGTATGAGTCCTTAGGACAAACTTTATTTAAATCCGTGTAATCAACGCAAACTCGCCACTTCCCATTGGACTTTCTCACCATAACCACATTGGAGAGCCACGTGGTGTATTGTATTTCTCTTACGAATCAGGCCTCCAACAGCTCCTTGATATGCTTCTTCAAAGCTTGCCTTCTGTCTAGGTCGAGTTTCATATTCTTCTGCTCCACTGGCTTAGATCTGGGGTACATAGCTAATTTGTGACAGCAGAAAGTAGGCTTGATCCCAAGAATTTCAGAGGCTTTCCAAACAAACACATCTTGGTTTTTTCGGAGGCATTGGATTAATTTGCCTCTGATTTATGGGTCGCTTTGCTTGCCTACCCTTGTAACTTGCTCTGGGGAACTTCTGATTTGAACATCTTCTAGTTCATCTACTGGTTTTGGTCTCCAATCTTCAATATCCCGCATATCTAGCTCCACTAGGTTGATCAGCTTTCGGGAGGGTTGTTCCTCGATTTTCTGTTCTGCCGAGTCTCCTTGCCTTATCCAAGGTAATGCAGAAGGACCGCCACTATTATCCCTCACTGTATTATAGTAGCATTACCTGGATTCCTTTTGATCGCCACATATGGTGATGACTTGGCCATGGTTTTCAATCATCTTCATCTTCTGATGTTTCGTGGACATCAATATGTCCCATCTATGAAGAGTTGGTTTGCCCAAAATGATATTATATGGTGACGAGAACTCGACAACGGTAAATGTAACTCTTTCTGACTTAAAACCTTCCTTTGTTCCTAATGTGAGTCTGAGTTCGATGAAACCCTTGAGACCATTGCCTCCACCATTGAAACCTATCAAACATGGTTTTGCACGGTTTCAAATCGTCTTCATCCAAATTCATCTTTTTGAATGCACTCCAGGTAATGATATCGGTAGAACTACCGTTATTAACAAATATCCTTCTAACTCGACAGTTAGCTACTATTCCCGTTATTACGAGACCGTCCTCATGACCAGGAACCACCCCTTCCATGTCTTCCTCGGTTAAATATATTAGCGGGAAAGCGATCTTCTTGCATTTTCCCTTGAATTTCGATTGAGCCCTTACTGACATGACTTCTTTGAGATATTTCTTCCGCTGGTTGGCAGTGTTGCCTCCACCTCCCATGGCTTTTATCGTCATGTTTGCCTTTTCTCTTGCCTTGTTGCCCCTGGGTTTTGATAACATATTGTCGCAATTTACCTTTACGAATAAATTTTTCTATTGCATCATGGAGATCCCAACATTGATCCGTCATGTGACCGGTCCATTGTGAAACTCACAGAATCAGGAATTGTCAAGTCCTTCCTTCTTGAAAACTGGACGAGGCTAATCTACTTTCCTCATATCTGTTAAGGCCACTTCTCTCCAAATCTGGGCTCGGGAAGTATTTGGTGGGGCATATTTATCAAACTTTGTCTCATATTTCCTAGGCCTGAAACCGGGATCAGGAACATTTCTCTGAGGTTGGCCGCTGTGAACGTTTGCAAGATGTCGGTTGGTGTGTGGGCCTTCTTGATGTCGGTTCCTTGATGGAGAAGGTTTTCGTTTATTTTCCTTAGGAACCGAGTTAGCAATCTCCATCTGCTCCAATTCTAAATACTTTTTCGACCGCATCCTGAATTCCATGAGGGATTTTATAGGATCTTTATAAATCGACTTGGCTAAACGAGATGATCCATTGAGCCCGACAGATATGAGATGTACGTGTACCTTTTCTTCGAGGCCTTGGACATGTAGGGCGGCTTCCTTGAAGCGATCCAAATAGCTTTGCAAGGTTTCTCCGGGTTGTTGGCATATCTTTCCTAGAGTAAACTCGGACTTGGGATGTTTCTTGCTGGTTGCAAAATTCAGTAGGAATCTTTGTCCGAAATCTTCAAAATTTCGAATCGACCTCAATGGCAAGGTGTGAAACCATGTTTGCATAGCTCCGGTCAAAGTGGTAACAAAAAATCGTGAGATTATTGGCTCATCAATACCCCTGACACACATTTGCATGTCGAATTCATCAATGTGCACCTGGGGATCCTGGCTTCCGTCATACTTTGATAAGAACGATCCGTCAAAGTCCTCTAGGAATTGAGCGTCAACTATTTCATCAACGAATGGGCTGTTATTCTGCTGACCCCGACGAGATTTTCTTCGATAAATGCTATCTTCTCTCCTGGGTCGGGATATTGCTGCTGCTGCCTGGTTTTCCTTCGTGGTATGGCCTGGAATCTCGGTTGGGGAGCTATGGACTCCTGTATCATTACGTGGCTAGGAATGAGTCAATCTCCCTGGTTCAGAATGACTGACCATCTCCGAGTTTCCTCCTTCGACAGTGGGGGCCGAAGTCACTTGACATTGCCTTCTCGCCATATGGTGAGATATGTGATTTTGTTATACTGGACTCCCCATGCTTCTAATCTGCTGCTCTATGAACTGAATGTGGCGGTCTTCATCATGTCTCCGCTTGGCACTTCGCTCGTCCACCTAGGCAATCAGGTTCTGGATGTCTTCTTGTCATTGAAGCTCATATCGTTTATCCAGATTCTCAATTGGGGATAGAATTGAGTCCAGAGCATTATGAATAAAACGTTGCGTTGTCTCTGGCACGACCTCACCAACTGGCTGTGGATTGGCAGGCAAACGCAGTGTCGACATAGCTGGGGATGAAGCAGTATCTGATATCAACATCTTCTACCACCTCGTTCTCATGAATTACATTTCTTGGTGGTTCGTCTTGTCCTTCAACTTGGTGGCTTCTTGTATTAACCATCGTGATTTTATGGGAATCGAAATTTACAGTTCCCACAGACGGCGCCAATGTTCTGGTCGTAGTAAATAGAAATGTCCAACAAGAATTGTTGGTTATTCAATATAGGATCAGACTCTCTCTATGAGGGTGTTTATGATGATGAAACACCTCAAGGAAGAAGATCACTACAAGAGGTATTCACAACACGAATGACGTGCAGTGTGTGCTCTGTGTGAATAGGAAAGAGAGAGTCAGGAATTGTGTACCTTTCTTCGTAGATGATGTTCCTATTTATAGGATACTAACCTGGACCCTGGTGGAGTGGTGGTTGAGGCCCATGATCTTTGATCAATATCTTATCTTTGTCCGAGATTTGCAGTAACTGGCTATCTTAGCTGTTGTCATATTATTATATCTTTTTCTGCTTTCTGATGGTTATGAAGTTTGGGTTGTTGAGAGGTTAAGATTAATTCTATTTAACAGGGCCCTTAACTTGGGCCAAGGAAATTATCGTAACACATAGTTACATATAAAAAAATCACCAATATTTTTTAATTAAATATATTATTTGTGTTAAAATTTTCATCATATAAAATAATAGGTAAATAACAGTAAACTAAAGTGGTGACATTTTAAAAAAATAAAAAATTTATAGTTTTATTCTTTAAATTTAATAAAAATTTTGAAATTTTTAATTTAATTTCATTCTTTCGATTACCAGCATAATAACCTTTAGTTGATATATTTATTAGAAAATAATAGTTTGATTCTTTGTTATAGGACAATTAATGTTAATTAATTTAATTTACTTAATCAATAATATCATAAATAAAGTATTTTTAGTTATGATAGAGAAAAATTAAAATTAATTTATAAAAATGTTTTTTGTTTCGAGAAAGTTTTGAATTACTTGCTCACCAGATTATAATTTGAATTAGTTTTGATTTCATTTTTTTAATGATAGAAATACAATTACCATTTAACACAAATAATTATTCTCTAGGACATCATGGGTGAGAAATTTTGTGTTTTAATAAGTATTTAACATAGTTAGTATCAAACAATCAACAATATTTATTTTTATTAAATATATTATTTTTTTTAAAATTTTCATCATATAAAATAATGGCTACATAACAGTAAACTAAAAGTGGTGACATTTTAAAACATCAAAATCTTTATAGTTTTATTATTTAGATTTAATCAAGATTTTGGAATTTTTTAAACTTTTTTTATTTAATCCAATTCTTATAATAACCAGCATAATAATATTTAATTAATTAATTTAATATTATAAATAAAAATATTTATAATATTTAATAATATCATATATAAATTTTTTATAGTTTATTCTTTGTTATAAGACAATCAAAATTAATTAATTAAAATTATTTTATCAATAATATCATAAATAAAAATAATTTTAGTTATGATAGATATAAAAATTAAATTAAATTTATTAAAATAGCGGAGCCTAGCTGAGCGACCCATGCGTATGCGCACGGATCACATACTAGTTTAAAAAAAAATAAAGACTAGAAGATCTCTCTATTTCTAAACATTAATATACTCTTTATTTTTCCTTGCAAGATAATATATGATATAAAGTTTGATAACAATAATGATTATAATAAATATGTTTTTGTGTAAGTTTTTGTTTATTAATTAATTTATTCGTATTTATATTATGAATTCAGGTTTTAAATTTCTTATATCCTGTAACACCCCCTATGCATCCGATGTATTAACAATTACTTAATTAGATTTGCGCGGTAACTAATTTAATTAAAATCCACGGAAGCGATTTCAAAATCATATTTCTTCATTCATTATGTATGGTACGTAACCTCAATTAAATATACAAATTCCAATACACTATAGCCAGCCTCATCGATCCAAATAACATAAATAATGGCAGATACATCAATAATATCTATACAGATATATCAGGAGAATAAACCACATGTATATACATATTCATCATCAAAACCACTCTCGTGGCTATACAAAAGAATAGGCTCCCAGTGCCATGATCTCATAGCTCACATCCTCACACGAGGGTACAAAACATGCGGTGTCTATACATCATAAACATAAACAGAATCCACAATATGTGTACACACACATCTTCCCTCGCAGGGGTACAAAATACATCAAAACAAAAGTAGTGAGCCACAAAGCTTTCATCACACTGCCAAGCAGCTACACAGAGTCTGTCCCTATCGGGACCTCCCACCCTGGGACCCATCATCTCTTCCAGATGTATCACCTGTAAATATAATCCCCACACACACTGGGTGAGATACAATCTCAGTAAGCTCAGGCTCTTGGAGGCTTCTCCTCCCCCTGGCTCACTTCCATGATACACAACATCAAAGGCATCACAATCACTCGACCACCTGGCCCTCACAACAATACATAGCCATCCTTTAGCTTTAATGTATATCCACGGTACTATGCTCGCCACAAGATACATCATCAGCATCTGGGACTCTCATTCCCCAGTGTGAGACCGAAACTTACAGTCATGCCATCCCATTGGGAGCTACCCCTTTACACATGGATGCACATATATGGCACCTCTGAGAATAGGCTTCAACCGCGACGGGACCACCTATCTCTTGGTCTTAAGGGATCATCATCACCCTTTACGTGAGCAAACCAAACTAGGAGTTGCACTTTACTCCTAGGGAGGTCCATATCTATCTAACTGGCCAGAAGATCTATTCTACAGGCAACCATACATATAAAGCATAGAATCATGCATGCATATTATCATGATAAAACTGTAACAACCAATTCAATGCACATGCATCATGTATGCAACCATCACTCCCTCGGAGTATGGTGGAACACAGGCAGTGGGAAACACTCCTAAGAACAAAGAGCTTACCTGACAACGCAGTGCTCTGCTGTCCAATCCCAGAACTGTGGTCGACTGATACCCTCGGTGTCACTCCCTATACAAAGGCACACAAGCAAAATCAATAACCAACCTAACCTTACAAGGCATTAAGTACAAAATAACGGTTCTTAACCGTTAAAATGAAAAGAAACATTATTCCTTTCCTTTTAAACCTCTTAGTCCTCTATCTTAAGGTTATCAGAACTAATCACCTTATAGTCAACTCACAGACCCTCAACAGGATCTATCTCGGCCTAACCAAGTCACTAGAGTCTCCCAAAGACTCTGCATCAACCAATTCAGAGAACTCAACACTATACAGGCCCAAAACTCAAGGATTAACAATATGGCTAAAGCAGTTACTTCAACACAATTTCACCATTTATATAGCCTCCTGAGCACATATTGTACAAGCATTAAGGCTCATGCATGTCATACAATCACCAATTTAACCAACATTCTTCCTACACATACATTTCTCAGAGCCAAATTCCAAAGTCCATAAAAATTATGTTTCAAGGCTAATCATTCATCACAACAACCTCCTGAGCATACTTTTCTAAAGAACCCAAGCCTAATTCCAGCTCTAACTCAAATGGGTCACTATACATCCCAAGAACAATTTCACAAATCAATTGGTAAAACTTGAGTTTTTGTACCTCCAAATAGTCAAGGAATGCTAGAGGATCACTTCTCCAAGCTTTAGCGTCCTTGAATCGCCTTCTTTCTCCTCAAAATCCAAACTTTGTAAAATTCCCTAGAGAATAGGATCTCTCCGATTAATGGTTCTTCCGAAGAATTTAAGCTGGAATCTAGCCCATGGAGGAGTTCCTTACAACTTTCTAGTTGAGTGGAAAGTATTTAGATGAAGATTGGTGAAGATATGGAGCTTTCCTAGTGCTCTAATGGCGGAAAACGTTCAGAGGAAGAAGAAAGGAAGAGTTTTGGCCCCCAAATCGCATAAAATGACCTTATATAGTAGTTCAGATTGTGCCCTGGCGCTGATCGCGCCACTCTGGCGCTATTCGCGCCAAGTTCTAGTACAGGCTTTCTGGAGCACTTCTGGCGCTACTAGCGCCAACTTCCAGTATAGCTGGAGCTAACCGTGCCACTCTAGCGCTAGAATTTTTTTTTTAGTTCCAAATATCCCCTAAGTTGCAGTGTGCTATCTCCCTCTTCTGCTGTTCTTTCCACTTATAAACCATCTCTAATCCCTCACATGCCTGCTGCTCGGATCTCCGTCGCAGCCGCAAATGATGATGCTCCCTCCTTGTCACGCATCTCCGTTATAGGCTAGGGATTTCAAATCCCCTTTTCTTCTATTTTTGTCTTGCTTATTTTATTATTGTTATTATTTTATTTGTTTTTGAATATGGGTTTGAGATGTGAGAGATGACCGGTTGAGCTAGTTTAGTGAAACATTAGATTTCCAATATGGGCACTATGCATGATTTTGTTGTATGGCTTAAATCTTCGTGCTTCAATTGCTAGCATGCTTACATCAACGTGATTAAAAAAAGTAATGAACGAATGGTTCAAGCAATTCTTTCAATGTCTCATGGTTTTGTTTTATTACAATATAATGTATATTGCCTTCACTTTCCTAAAGTTTTTATATTTCAATATTAGACCCATTGGCATGGTTATTTTGGCTTCTTTATTAAGATTCCTCTTATAATTTATTTCAAAACTATTTTAGTTTTAATTGAAATGTCAATTGCATTACTTATTTAACTATTTTGAGTGTATGCATCCCGAGTTGAACTACAATCAAATAAAAATAACCAATTTTGGAAAGACTTGGATGAGATTTGAGAGGAATACCACGAGAGGAGAAGATTTTTTTAGAAGGAGATCTAAATGGTCATGTTGATAGAAGCAGTAGAGGTTTTGCTAAAATTCATGGAGGTTTTGGTTATGGGACGAGAAATGAGACTGAAGAAGATATCTTGAATGTTACATTAGCCTATGATTTGATGCTAGCGAACACATTTTATCGAAAAAATGAGCCTCATCTTATGACTTATCATAGTGGACAAAATCGTTATCAAATTAATTTCTTTATGGCTAGAAGAGAAGATAGAAATTCTTGTATCGACTACAAGGTCTATCCTGAACAATGTGTTGCTACGCAACATAAGCTGGTAGTTCTAGAGATTCGGTTCAACAAAGTACCTAATATGAGGAAGAGGACTCAAAATCCAAGGATAAGATGGTGGAAGCTAAAAGAGGAAAAACAAATAGAGTTCAAGGAAATCATGTTGCGTGAAGGACTGTGGGAGTCTATTGGAGAAAAATGAAATATGGAATAAGATGACTATGTGTGTCCAAAATTTGGGAAGGAGGGTACTAGGAGAAAGCAAATGAAACAAAGTTCTAACAAAGGAAACATGGTGGTGGAATAGAGAGGTGCAGGAGGCAATTATATAGAAGAATGAAAGCTTTAGATCTTTGTATAAAAGTCACAATGAAGATAACTTGACAAAGTTTAGAATAGCTAGAACAAATGCAAAGAAAACAGTGCGAGAAGTTAGAGACAAAGTTTTTGATGATTTGTATACAACTCTTGGGAGCAAGGATGATGAAAAAGGTATATTGATATTACGTTGTCGAGACGCACCAAAACAAATTAACTAAGCTAATTCTGTAGCACAGGGTTAACCTAGGTCGATTCAGAGACACGATCAATATGGTTCTAGTTTCAAATCATTGGTAATAATAAGGGGGGATTTTGTCAAACAGTTGGCATGCGCAAAGTAAATCATGCAAGAACACAAACTAAAATTAAAGAACAATACAAAAATTAACAAGATTATCAAGGAGTAAAGTAAAACAGATTAGAAAGCATCAATCCAATTCACCAACCCAAGCTATGCGAATCATCATCATTCTCATAAGTTGATTCTATCATGAACATTCATTCAATCTCAATAGAAGCAGTTCAATCGATTCTACTCCGAAATTAATTGAAACCACAACCCTAACCGAACTATCATTCAATTAATCTTGTGATTATCATTTGAAATTAGGACATGAATCCATAATCCTAACTCACTTTCAATCCTAAATGCATTCATAATCATGAAAACATAATAGAAATTGAAGAAGAAAGTGAATATTCAAGTAGAATTCGAAATACCAAACCAGAACTTTAATTCTTCTCCTGCTTGAGTTAGATCCTTGGATTGATTAATGATTTAGCCTTCCATGATGATCACCAAGAAAAGCCCCATGAAATGAGTGCAGTAAAATAGAAGGATAGCAAGATGAAAATGAAGAAGATGAAGAACAATGAAGAACAAATGAGAAAATGAAGAACAAGCTTTTGATTCTAAAAACTAAAGAAAAGAAATATAAAACTTGTTTATTGAATTGTAAAAGTGTTGTGCAACTTTCACTAAAGTCACTAATATATACAGCGAATAAGTTCTGAAAATAGAATGGACCATAAACAAACCCAACAATCTAATTATTTACTATTTACACCAACAAAATTAAAACTCGCAGCCAAATTACAAGTGCAGAGGTTCTGATTTCAAAGCTCAAAATGACCCTCCAAATGACAGAATTGGCTTCGGGCTATTTCTAGCAAACTTGTAGATCTTTTCGTTATCTTTCCAGGGACTCCTAGAATACTGCATTTGGAGATTGGTAGCACTCTATAGGCCCTGCACAAGTTAGATACATTAAGTGAGCAAAAATCCGAAAATACGCTATAATTAGCAATTAAGCCCACTTACTTGCCTAATACAAAAAATGAATTAGAATAGGAAAATAAAGGTCCAAGAGAGGTCAAATAAGCTAATAAGAATAGAAAATATTTAACTAAAAGCACTCCATCAAAATACCCCACACTTAAACTTTTGCACTCCTGGGCAAAACTAAAAAAAAGACTAAGAAAAATTTCAAACTAAAGTAAACCAAAAATTTAAAGAAAGGGTATGAACAAGGCATTCATATTTTTCAATGGATCACAACAATGCTCAAAAGTGAGAAAGATGAAAGATGGAAGAATAATATTGAGGTAACAAACAATCCATGAAAACATGATCACAAAACACAAAGTGAAAAAGTAGTCAAGTTTAGAATTAAGAATGCACCATGGTGATGGAAATCTCTCAAAGGGTGGCACTCAACCTCATTCGATGTGTGTGACTTGTATTTACACTCAAGCACCACATGTAACTAGCACATCCAAGCATTGACAGGCCTCTTATTCATTCAACTTGAAATACACATGCATCGAGAGATCAAAAGAACTTATTAGCTTGCAATGAATGGCTTAGGAAAAGGTAGATAAGAAAAGGATATTTAGGCTAAAACTTAAGAGAAAAGAGGGGCAATGGGGAGCAAGCCAACAAGATAAAAGAAGGGTAGAAGCAATAAGATGAAATTTAAAAGAATTTACAAGGATGAAAATGAACTATAACAACTTTTATTGCATATTTCTTTTTCTTTGCTTGAACTTCTTTTTCTTTGCTTATACACAATTTTTTTCTTTTCTTTGAACTTTTGCTATTTGAACTCTTTCTTTTCTCTTTTTCTATTCTTCTATTTCGAAACCAAACAAAATATAAACACCCCACACTTGTTTGAAACCCACTCCCAAAACAATTCCAGAGCCCCTTTTCTCCCTAAAGCTAGAATAACATGGTTTTCCATCATTTTTTTTTAGTTTTTAATGAGCTAAACAAGAAAGAAAAGGCTAAAGGCTCAAAGAGGGTGACAATGGATATCAACACAAGGAGAGGTTTATTTCGCTAGTGGCTAAAAGAAAGAAGGCCTAAATTATCTTAATCAAAGCATGTGCAACAAGGAATGTTAAAAGAAGCAAGACAAAACATAGAGTAATCTAGCACAAGGGTGAAATCACACATGAAAGAACATATCCACAAAGGCTCAAAAACTCACAAGGCATAATTCTACCACACATGGTTCATCTTAAATTCTATTTCTCAAGCCTACTTATCACTTCAACAATTGCAACAATGATTCACATCAAGTATGAAACCTCTCAATCCAACCAACT
>PYAF01001869.1:111877-134216 GCA_007407185.1 Glycine tomentella
CTTCAAATTAGAAATCCTATGAAAACATGAAACGGTGGCTAAATTCGACAAAACAACAACTTAAAAACAACAAAACAACAAACCAAGATAGAAAACAAGAAGAAAAACATATTTTAGAAATCCTCCACCCCCACTTGAAATGCACATTGTCCTCAATGTCAACATGCAAAGAAATGCAAACAAAGAGACAACAAATAAAATGAGGGAAAAGGAAACTCCCAAAGTGTCTTTCAAGCCACATCTCAAACATAATTTTCTTTATGCATGCAGATGGGAGGATTAATTGTAGGAAGATAAGCAAGTGTCCATCCAGTGGCCTTTTTGTGGCCTCTCAAAACATGCATCAACTTCTCTTCATGCTCCATTGATAGACTATTAGATATGATGATTGAAAGCTTCTAAGCATCATCTAAATATGCATACTTGAGGTGCTCAGGTAGTGACTTCAGCTCCAAGGAAGGTGGTTGAATAGTGGAAGGTAAGGAAAGAGTAGAGGTTGAGGGAAGTGGGATAGTATGCTCAAAACCTGTATTTGTACCTGCAACACAATCAGAGTGAAGTGCAGAGGAAATCTCCGCACAAATACTGTTGATTTGAGGGGGAGTTACTTGAAGCATGAAGAGGATTGAAGACTTGGAAATGTTTTGGGCTTTCAACATGATTTGAAGATTTGAAGAAAAGCTTGTGATTAAATGTGAAAGGAAGGAAGTTTCTGATGATCCAAGTCATTGCATTCATACCATTCATAAGCATTTAGGTTTAAATAACAAAGGCATTAAGTAATTGTTTTGAATCATGAAATAAGCTAAGTGTTTTTGGAAAAATAGCATTGCACTGATTTAATCGATTAAAACAAGCAAAGAATTGATTATTTTGTTCTTGAAGCTTTCTGGAAAATTATCAAGAATAGTTTAATCGATTACACTACCGGATTAATCGATTATTTTAACTTAGAATGGAAATAATTTGCCTTTATGACCTTTTTAATCGATTACTACTAAGCCGTAATCGATTACATTACTCATGCAGAAAATAGCACCACGCTGGTATAATCGATTACCATTTATTGTAATCGATTACTTAGTTCATTACATGTTTTGCATGATGCATGTCTTAATTGATTACCATTCATTGTAATCGATTACATAGTACAAACATGTTTTACAGAATACCTGGTATAATCGATTACTTAGTACAAACTCATTTTACATATTGTTTGGAGTAATCGATTACACGTCGGGATAATCGATTAAATTGCTCGTTAATGCTGCCCAGAATGTTTATGAACACTTTAATCAATTACAGGAGTGTGTGTAATCGATTACATATGCAAAATAATCGATTACAGGAGCGCATTTAATCGATTACAGGCGGTTACAAATCTTTCTATAAATTGAATCCTTGCTCAGCTTATTTCACAACTTGAGTTTTTCGAATTCTGAGCATTCTAAAGGCATTCTAAGCTTTCACAAAGTGATTTTTCTGGGTTCTTAAGTTCTTGCTTCCATCAACACCAATATGGGTCTTTATGATTAAGTGAAGCAAGATTTTCTTGTCAAAGTTTAAGGAAAGGCTTGTTCTGGATTTAATGCTTGCATTCAACCTGGTATATTCATTCTTATGCATATTATCTTTTGGATCATCAGGTGCTTTCTTTCCTTACTCTGTGTTTGTAATTCTCTGTTGAATCTTGTATTTGATTTTCTATTGTAAGTGGGGTTCTTGCTTGAATTTTTAGAGATAATGTTTCTCTAAGTGTTGCTAGTTAGTGTTCTCAGTTGGGTTTGGTCTCTAAGGATCTAATAGAGTTTTAGATCTCTGAACTTTATCTAGTGTTGATAAAGAGAGACTTGTAATAATCTTGTAAGAACTAAAATTTACAATAGTGGAACTCTACTCTAGTGTTGAGTAGAAGAAAACTAGATGTAGCTTCATAGTGTTTGAAGTGAACCAGTATAATTGTTGTGTGTTCTTTATTTTTTCTGCATATTTGATTATCTTCTTTGTGAATTCTGATTTACATCTTGGTTCTTGAAGCAATACATCTTTTGGGTTCATCTTTGAATAAAAGTTCTTGGTTTCTAATGTGATAAAGATCCACAAAGGGAAAAACTCTGATTTCGATCAATAAATTTTTAAATTTACCAAACCTAACCAATTCACCCCCCTCTTGGTTAAGTGTGAAGTGTTCCTATATTTTACAAATACTACACACAACAGAAGAATCATCACAGGTACAATTACAAGAACCAAGATCAAAGTTAGAAAATTCAGAAAAAAATCATAAAGTAAATCAGAAATATCTACACTATCTACTGCAACATCAATGATATCAAGAAGAAAAATAGAATGCTCCTCTACAGGATCTGATTTAGCACCAACAACTGTGGAATCTGGAAGCTCTTTGCCACTCCTCAAGGTAATGGCATTCACATTCTCTGGATTAATCACTGGTTATGCAGGAATGTTGCCAGAACCTTGCTGCTGCATCTGGTTGACAGTTGTAGCTAATTGTCCAATCTGAGTCTGTAGGTCCTGTATGGTGGCACTGACATTTTGTTGAAACTGGAGGTTGGTGGTATCCATCTGCTTCATCAAGTCTTCTAAAGAAGGTCCAGAAGTGGCTTGCACAGATTGTGCAGGTCTAGGTGCAGCTTGCTGGAACTATGGCTGTTGTCTGAATGGGGAAGGTTGGCATTTGGCAGTGGTAGGCTGGAAGCGCTGTTGTGGAGGTCTGAAGGGTTGTTGTTGTTGTGGATCAGGACCAATGGCAAGTTGCCTCACAAGGGATGTCAACTATGTCAATTTGTTCTCCAATCTCTGGTTATCAGCAACCATAGAAATAGAATTCTCATTTGCAACCTTAGAGATTGTTACAACAGCTCTAGAGCCAAATTGTTGATAATTGGCTGCCATGTTAGAAATCAAATGCCTTGCAGCAAGAGGGGTCTTGTTCATCAGAGCGCCTCCACTAGCTGCATCTATCATACTCCTGTCCATCAACATCAAACCTTCATAAAAATAATGAATTAATAATTGCTCATTGGTTTGATGATGTGGACATGTAGCACACAACTTGTTGAATCTCTCCCAATACTCATATAATGTCTCCCCAACTTGTTCTGGATGCTGGGAAGAATTTCTCCAGAAATCTTCTCTTCATATCTGTCCAAGTGTTGATGGTATCTGGTTGAAGTACAACCAATCCTTGGCTGCACCGTGCAGTGAAAATGGAAATGCCTTCATCTTCATATAATCCTCATGAATGTCATGTGGTCGCATGGTGGAACACACTACATGAAACTCCTTAAGATGCTTGTCTGGATCTTCACTTGCAAGACCATGAAACTTTGGAAGCAAATGGATCAGTCCAGATTTTAGCTCATAACTAACTTCAGTCTCAGGATATTGAATACACCAAGGTTGGTAAACAACATCAGGTGTAGCCAACTCCTTAAGAGTTAGGTTGTTATCAGCCATTATATCAAGATGCTTAGAAGTAGAAGAATTAGAAGTAAATTCAGAATCAAAGTCAGAAGACACTATGCTACTGTCTAAAACTACACTATCAAAGTCATCTAACCTAATGTTATGTCTGTATAATCTGTGAAATGTCCTATCTATCTCAGGATCAAATGAATGTAATTCACTTGATGTGGACCTAGTCATACACAGTTCAGCTCAAAAGGAACAATAAACACAGATAGCACAGAAATATCAAGCAGCTATTCTACTAGGACACTACTTACTATATATGCTGAAATGAAATAGAAATTGGAAAAATACCCTAAAAATTTTAGGAAAAAATCTAAAAAAATAATAGTGAATGTCTAAAAATCATGATTGATTTTTGTGATTTTTTGGGTGATTTTTAAAAATCATGAAATTAGAAAATCACCTCAAAAATCGCCTAAACGATAGAATTTGGCGATTTGGACCCCTGATGAACATGTTACTCCATAACAAGTTCTACTTGATGTATGAATTTTCTGCACCTTCTGGTAAAATTTCAGCACATTCTGAGATAGTTTGCAGTGAAATTACCAGAATGCCCCTACGAAAATTGTAAAAACTGGTCCAAAACTCCTACTTAGGGTTCAAATTTGCCAATTTAAACCCACACCCTTTGTTTAAAATGGGGGGTAAACCTTGGGAAACAAATTGCAACTCAAACTGCACAAGCTTTTTTTTTTTTTTGGCGCCCAAGCTATTAGCATGAGACTTGTAACACCCCATAGGCCTCCGACGTGTTATCATTAATAATATCATATTAGCGCATAAAACCAAATTAAATACATTAGCGAAAGCATAGAATCGTTTTCTTGATACATTAGGTATGGAATCACATAACAGAACCATAAAATCACGCCCCTGCTGATCCAGTTTATCAAAATCAACATAATAAGACAGATAACAGATCTTTAGGCAGAGTAACAACAATATAAACATACACATGTACTCATGGAAGGTATCATATACATATCATCAAAGTTCTGTACAATATATACATCTCTGGTTCACACCACACACGGTGCTACAAAAGAATATAATCCCTCAGAAGGGGTATACAGAACTATAACAAAACAAAACAAATCAAAATGGAGCCTTCAAGCTCTCCATGCTGCTTCTCAGCTAGGCAGCCTAGTCTCTGATGGGCCTCTTGCCCTGAGACTGCTCTTCTCTTCCAGAAGGTTCACCTGAAACCACATAACCCCACACGGGGTGAGATAACATATCTCAGTAAGCTCAGGATCCATGGAGGAATCTCCTCCACCTTGGCCCACTATCATAATACATATGCACACATATCACAATCAAATGGCCCACTGGCCTAACCCTCTGGCTTTCTCAATCACATAGCATATCATACAGGGTGACTTCACATCTCAGAGCAGGAGGAAACCATCTCCTGAAATCAAGTCACCAAATAGGAGGAAACCATCTCCTATATCAACATATCAGGCTAGGAGGAAACCATCTCCTAGAATGGGAGGAAACCATCTCCCAGTGTGAGGCTGGAACTCACACCTGTGTCATCCCACCGGACGCTACCCTTAACAGGGATGTACACATATGGTACCTCCGAGAATAGCAGGAAACCATCTGAACTGTTCCCTTGGCCTAGGGGATCATTATTACCCCGGGATCATCATCACCCAAGAGCCAGCCATACTAGGAGGAAACCATCTCCTAGGGAGGTCCATATCTATCTATTGGCCAATAGATCTATCAACAATCACAATCATAATCACAACATGTCATATCTCACATATAACCAATATATCTCAGGCACAGAGGCATACAAGATGGGAATCATCCCCAGGGACACTGAACTTACCTGGCAAGATGTCACTCTGTGGTCTGGTCCCTGCTTTGTGGCTCCCGCCACCAATAACCTCATAATCACGGCCTCAGTGGCGACCCAGGAGATCTCAGGACAGCTTCCTCGAGCTCTGGTGTCTGTCTCCTGCCTTGGGTCTCACTTATTCTCGAGTTCTCTGAGGGTTTCTCTTGAGAATCCCAACTCTCACTCACAAGGGGTTTCAAGTAAATAAATAAAGGATTATGGCTTTCTAGATGATTCTCTCAAGATTAAAGGTCATCAGGAAAGTGTTTTGGTTATCTTGCATGGTCCTAGGAAGCTTGGCAAGTCATCAATGGAGGTTGGAGGCTGAGGGAAGAAGAAACCATGCTTTTTGGGCCAAAATCTCGTAAAATGGCCTTTAAATTCTGGTTCTGCCGACGTTCCCACGCTAGTCGCGCCATATATGGCGCTACCCGCGCCAAGTTCCAGAGAAAAACAGACTTTCTGGAGCACTTACGGCGCTACCCGCGCCATTATGGTGCTAGTCGCGCCAACCTCCAGCATCTGTGGCGCTACCAGCGTGGACTCCCACGCTACTGGCGTGGGCTGGCAGAAAGAAAATGTCATTTCTAGAGCCCTTCCCACGCTACTAGCGCCGTACTCACGCTACTAGCGTGGGATGGCAGACAACATAGGCACATTTTATACATCTGGCGCGGGTCGCGCCGCACTTCACGCGGGTCGCGTCGTAGGCCAGAACAGCCTATTTCAACTCTTTCTCAAGCGTTTAAGCCTCCTTTCAAGGGATTCCAAGGCCTAATTATATTTTCTCCATTATAAGCTTAATCCTAAGCTTAACACGTGCTTAATTCAGGCTTAAACATATGTTTAAAAAAAACAAGATATTACAAGACTGAGGCTATCAGTGTGGGATGTTCGAATCTATGGTGCGATCAGTGTGGATTCCACGCTATTAGCGCTAGGACTTCAACATCAGGTCCTGGATTCGAGCTGGTGGTGCAATTAGTGTGGATATCCGTGCGATTAGCGCTAGGACGATGACAAAGGTCCTTAGTTTCGAATATTTGGCGTGATTAGCGTGAATTGCCACGATATTAGCTCCAGCTAGACGTTTTGCTCTGTTTTTCTGGGTTTTCCTCTGTTTTTATGGGCAAATACAAAGCTAATGCAACAACCACAAACACATAATCATGTAACAAGCATAGGTGTGCAACAAAAAACAAAAATGCAAGAATTAAAACTACTTCTATGAACTAATTACAATGAATTAAAGTTAGAACACAATGAACCGTGTCCCCAGCAACGGCGCCAGTTTTGATATTACGTTGTCGAGATGCACCAAAACAAATTAACTAAGCTAATTCTGTAGCACGGGGTTAATCTAGGTCGACTCAGAGACACGGTCAATATGGTTCTAGCTTCAAATCATTGGTAATAATAAGGGGGGATTTTGTCGAACAGTTGGCATGCGTAAAGTAAAACATGCAAGAACACAAACTAAAATTAAAGAACAATGCAGAAATTAACAAGATTATCAAGGAGTAAAGTAAAACAGATTAGAAAGCATCAATCCAATTCACCAACCCAAGCTATGCGAATCATCATCATTCTCATAAGTTGATTCCATCATGAACGTTCATTTAATCTCAATAGAAGTAGTTCAATCGATTCTACTCCTAAATTAATTGAAACCACAACCATAACTAAACTATCATTCAATTAATCTTGTGATAATCATTTGAAATTAGGACACGAATCCATAATCCTAACTCACTTTCAATCCTAAATGCATTCATAATCATGAAAACATAATAGAAATTGAAGAAGAAGGTGAATATTCAAGTAGAATTCAAAATACCGAACCAGAACTCCAATTCTTCTCTTGCTTGAGTTAGATCCATGGATTGATTAATGATTTAGCCTTCCATGATGATCACCAAGGAAAGTCCCATGAAATGAGTGCAGTAAAATAGAAGGATAGCAAGATGAAAATGAAGAAGATGAAGAACAATGAAGAACAAATGAGAGAAAATGAAGAACAAGCTTTTGATTCTAAAAACAAAATAAAAGAAATATAAAACTTGTTTATTGAATTGTAAAAGTGTTGTCCAAGTTTCACTAAAGTCACTAATATATACAGTGACTAAGTTCTGAAAATAGAATGGGCCATAAACAAACCCAACAATATAATTATTTACTATTTACACCAACAAAATTAAAACTCGCAGCCAAATTACAAGTGCAGAGGTTCTGATTTTGAAGCTCAAAATGACCCTCCAAATGGCAGAATTGGCCTCGGGCTATTTCTAGCAAACTTGTAGATCTTTTTGCTATATTTCTAGGGACTCCTAGAATTCTGCATTCGGAGATCGGTAGCACTCTATAGGCCTTGCACAAGTCAGATACGTTAAGTGAGCAAAAATCCAAAAATACGCTACAATTAGCAATTAAGCCCACTTACTTGCCTAAGACAAAAACTGAATTAGAATAGGAAAATAAAAGTCCAAGAGAGGTCAAATAAGCTAAGAAGAATAGAAAAATATTTAACTAAAAGCACTCCATCATGTATACAAACTTGCAAAAAATGAGAGATAAGAAGAGTAAAAACCTCACCCAAGTTAGATGCATCAAGGTTGAAAATAAAAAACTTTTGGTAAGAGATGAAGATGTAAATGAAAGATGACTATACTACTTTAACAAATTTTTTATTGGGGATGACGATAAAAGTGAGATGGACTTGGAACACGTTTATGATGATATGAATAGAAGATTTGTGGGTAGAATTAGTATATATGAAGTGAAGGAGTCTTTAAATTCAGAGGATGGAGAATTATAAAGTTTTGGGACTCGATGATGTCCCTATTGAAGTGTGGAGAGGCCTGAGAGATGTGACACTAAAATGGTTGACCAATCTTCTCAATAAGATTTTTCAAACAAATAAAATGTCTTATGCTTGAGGAGGCTTTAAAAATCGATGTTAATGTTAACATCATTTTTTAAAAATCGATTTTGTTGGATCTTTTATAATAATGCTCTGGCTCCTAAACCTTTGAGCTCCCTCACTCGAACCCTTTCTCACTCTCACTCGAACCCTCGCAACACTTCCATTCGTCACTGTCGCTCTCAGTCACGACTCTCCATGACGGCGACGAGGTCACGAAAGGAGAGGTCTCGTTGTCGCTTTCACTCACCCACAACTTCTTGTATGTTTCTCTCTTTTTCTTTATCTTCTCCATGGATTATATTATTTCTAAGTCATGAAAAAGAACTTTCGTGAACATGTAGGTTCAATCTTCCATCGACGACTCCAACGTCCCATTCCTGCTCACAAGCTAATATTGTGCTTAGATGACCATGTTTTTGCCATTTGGAATATTTGGTCTCCCCCTATTCCATACCCTAGTCAGATAACAGAATAAAGAATATCTTTATGTCTAACAACAAAGATTTGGTACAACAGAAGAGGATGCATATAGAAGGGATTTGACATTTAACATGTATCTTTATGTGCTTTTCCTTTTTGATAGAAAGTACCATTAAATAAGACAAAGAAAGAAGTACAAGACTGGGAGAAATTAGAAAAATAAACCACTTAATCTTCAAAGTGTTTATGTGAGTAGAATGATACAACTAAGAATTATGTTGATAATTTATTTTTTGTATATATGTTGGTTTGAGTGTCCTCTAATATTTACCTTTTTTTATACATATTTTAGAAGATAGTTTCATAAATTGATTTAGTTGTGAATGACAGCTTGTTCTACAATATCATCAATGACTCAGTAGAAGTTTTCACTAAGAGAGGTTAATTGGATCTTTTTTCCTAAACAAGTATTTTATGAGCTACATTGTCCATCTAATAATCTCTTTGGCACTTTGCAGGCATCTCGGATCTTAAGTCGGGAAAGATAGTGACACCTTTACCTCCAAAGGCCACATTTCTCGATGATCCGTTAAGATTTCTTCGAGCCATTAGATTTGGTACATTCTAATTTTCATGATCAGTTTATTTTAGTTTATATTGTCCTATGCTTTCTTTTGAAGTTTGAACTTGTTCTCCTACAATATTGAAGATACATATTCATTATTTTTAGGTGCTACAGTTGAATTTACTCTAGATGAAGATCTAAAAGTAGCTGCTGTGATGATGTGAAAGATGCTCTAGTACATACTTTTTCTATATACTAGTACTATTTGTGATTTGGCAATATTAAGCTTCAAAGTGCATTAACTCTGACCTCCGTGATTTGAATTGCATGTGAAATTGACACTTCTAGCACAATGTCTATATAAGATTTTCAACTCTAGTTTTTTTATGAAGGAGTTATTTGTATGGATATTTTTACAATAAATTACTCCTTGAGCCCTTAGGATAGATATGATTAATTTTTTTATTAATCATATCCTTATCTTTTCTGGGTTTTTTTCCTACCTTGTCTATTTTTTAATTTGAAGTATAATCAGACTGGTTAGAAAAACTCTAACCAACTCTGCCTATAAATCTCAATCTCTGAAAATATGAATGAATATGAAGGTGTGTATTGTTCAAAAAGAGATATTACATTATGTAATTAATAAAATTATCTAATAATTTATGTATGTATTTTTATCATATTATTCAATTCACTACAAGAAAAAACACATATTTCCGACGGAGTACTTGCCACGAAAGGGATTATGTTGAAATTTTTGCGATACCCACGGAATAGATTGACGGAAGGAGATCCATGGGAAAAATTGGAAAATTCCGACGGAATTATACTCATATACTCGGAAACTATGTATTATCGATCGATTTTTTAATAGATTACGGTGTCCTCAAAAATTAGAAAGTAGATCGATAGTTAAAGGAGTGAACCCTAACCACGGAGTTGCTCACTTAGTAACCTCATTTTTGAAAGGCTTCGCAGTCACTGTTTTTCAGCCATTGCACAAGCTCCACCACCTCATGCTGTCGTCGCACAAGATTCCTAGCCCTCCGCTGCACATCGTCGTGCCATCTGGTCAGTCGCATCATCGCGGTTGAATGAAGCCATCGAATCCACATGTCGTCCGTTGTTAGCCTTCGAGTTAGACAGAGAGACACGGAGCTGTGAAGCACGAGAGGATCTAAAAACTTGTTATCTTGTCAGACTTTGAAACATCAAGGTTAGTGAGAAAAAAATTCATCTATAAATATTTCATCGTCCGTTGTTTTTTTTATGTGAAATTTGCATACCCAGAAATTTTAAAACTTGATTTGTGACCTTCGATTCTTTTATTGTTCTTGGTTTTGTTTTTTGCTTTTGTAAGTTTCCAATTTTTGGAGACCCTGCTCTTCTACTGTTTTTGGTGTTTAATTTGGGGAATTTTGAAAAAATGAAAGAAAATAGTAAATAACCATGTGTTTTGGTTCTAGGAATTCTTACTGGGTTGTTGTTATTTGGTTAATAGTCAAGTTGTTGTTTAGAGGTCTGATGTATTTGGACCAGGACTAATATTCCCTACATTTCTAAAGTAACTGCAGGATCTTGGGGTCATCATCCAATTAGTGTTAGTTATATATTATTATTTATAAAGTACAATTATTATTTGTATTGGTTAAAATTTTTCAGACTGCAAACAATCCACACACGTTTGGAGTTAAGGTATTAGAATGAGTTGAAATTAGTGTCATTTAAAATCTGAGATCCAAAAATTCATTTGATATGCAGTAACCTTTTTTAATGAGAGTCATTTAGCAGATTTTGTTGCTATTGGGAAGAAGGCTACGAGATTAGCTTTATATGTTAATGTAAGTTAGTTAAATTACAAATTTGGTGTTGTGAAAAAAATAACAATTTTTTGTTTTGTCCTTGGTTTACTTTTTTCTCACTGCACTGTATCAAAAGATAGACTTAAAGGTCCTTATATGCTCTAGTCATACAGACTTCATTTGGGTTCTGTAATTGTTGCATTTATAATAGGTGTGAAGTATGCATGTTTTATTTTAAAATACATTATTAGACATGAAGATTAATGTGTGACTTTCATGACACATGATCACTGCTACTTCATTTGTGAAAAGTGGGAGAAGAGGGCTTGGAAGAGGAATAACAACAATCTCGATTGGGAAGAAGGACTTGAAGATTTGCTTTATGTGGTATGGCCCAGATCTAGCAAGGTACATTTGATGTGAATCCTATATGCAAAAAAAATTTGTTTTCTAATAATAAATATGTCTTAAACCATCATCATGTTTGTGATTTTCTACTTCAATTATGCTTGTGGATCCTGTAGCCTCTTCAACCATAAGTCATATTTATCCCATCTAATCCAATACTACACTCAACCAATGATAAATAATTACTAGCACACCCACAATTATCCTTTCCTTATTAATTTCCTAATCTCAGCAACCAATTTTCACTAATCAATGGAATTCTTAGAAGTGAATGAGTGATTAAATGTATATATAGCACCACTATAGTGATGGAAAAGGAATGCTCTAATTAATATTTTTTCATAGGGAAAAAATAAACATAAAAGGATTAACAAACTCGGTAGAAATTCAAGTGTTAAGAGGGCCTAGAAGGGTGTTGTTTCCTACCACCCATCCAGACCCATGAAATCAAGTAGGAAAAGATCAGGGCTGACTAGTGGTATAGTTGTAGAGCAAGAATTTATGTTGCAGAACAGGTTTTTTTATTATTGTTGTTCTCAAGTAGTCTGTCCAACCTTTTTCCAAATGATCAAGTGTCCCAAACCAGCATAGATGAAGAAATCAATCGTAGAGGCCAATTAAGGAGACAAATGATATCCTACAGTTAGCCTTATATATAAGTTTATAGACTAAGACATGGAAATTATAGCAAATGATATTGATTATAAACCATAGGATGCTTACTAGCTACCTTTGTTACCATTTTGTTTCACATTTCTCTTTCAAGCATGAAGTTGTGCTTGTGTTGTTTGGTTTTCTTTCTACTACATAGTCACGTTGTTCATTATTCCAAAAAAAAAAAAAATAGACAGCCTAATGGGGCAACTCAGTCTAACATAACATGTAAAGTTTATCAGCCAAGTGGGTTGGCTTGTATTTTCTTGTTATGTATCTTGGGTTGTCCTGTGCTGGGTCATGTCTCATTCTCCTTATTAACTTGTGTTAAGTAGCAAACCTAAACCAAACCAATTTTCATTAGCTGTGTGATTTACAAACTAAGAGGCGTTTATCAATTATGGGTCCATGAAATTTCCCAATTAGTGCAGCTTAAGAGCTGCTACCTATGCGTCGTGATAAACACGGTTTTCTCAGTGGCTATGTTGAAGAGCATGATAAAATCCATGCTCCAAATTTAATACCTATATGTCTTCTAATATACATTTTAATATTTTACATATGGATGCTTTAGTCACTTTAATAAAATTAATTTGTTTAATAGTATTAAATTTGGAGACAATTTCATATATATATATTACAAAAATAGTTTTGGCTTGTTAAGTTTTCCTATATGTACTTCTAAAGAGTTCAACAAATTGATTTACTGTACTTCTTGTTTATTGGTAGGACTTTTGGTTTCCATAATTTTGATGATTTATTTTAAGCATGCTCCTTTTGTGCTCTCATACATTCACTTTACAATCAATATCTAAATGATTTAGTTTTCTTTTGTCATTATTTATAAAGACAAACAAAACTACATTATTCTCCTGATTTATTTTTTCTCATGATTTGTGCTCTCATACATTCTCTTTCATTAGCATTACTCCAAGTGGGTGGCCTCCAGCTACTAATTAGACCAAAAGTAAATAAAATAGTTTAGTTGAGTTCTAGATTGTGCTTGTTCTTTTTTTTTTTTGTAGGTAGTTTTTTTTTTTTTGCATAACCTGTTCCATTTGAACTCTTCTTCATTTATCCCTTTCCATGTCATCGCGACTTCCATTGTTTGAGCATTTGACAGTCCACATCCTTCTTTTGTTGTCAACAGGTACCCTGTAAGTGAGTGGAGGTTGTTCTGTCGTGTTTGGTGTCGTCTTCGATTTCCCGTTAGGTGAGTGTATTCTATCATCAATCTTACTTGTTCTGGGTTAGGGTTTTTGTGTTTTGTCGCATTTGACAGGGTTTGGGGTTTTAAAACTACTAGCATAAGGGTTTTTGTTTGGTTGCGTTTCTGTTCGCGTTTTGTGTTGTGGTATGTGTTTTGATTAGGAGTACCATTACCTGTACCTTGTCGGTGGTATGAGTTTCTAAGTCTATCTTATGATTGTGAGTATTCATATACCAAACTAGTGTTTCATAAGCTAATTAATTGTAGTCCCTACAAGTGAAACTCTTAGTTATTTAACTTGAAAGAAACTCTGTAAACAATACTTTTCGATAGAGTGCTTTTAGTTGAGTATTTTTCTATCCTTCTTAGCTTATTTGGCCTCTCTTGGACCTTTATTTTCCTATTCTAATTCAGTTTTGGCCTAGGCAAGTAAGTGGGCTTAATTGCTAATTGTTGCGAATTTTTGGAATTTTTGGCTCACTTGATGTATCTGACTTGTGCAAGACCTATAGGGTGCTACTAATCTCCGAATGGAGCGTTCTAGGAGTCCCTAGAAAGATAACAAAAATATCTACAAGTTTCCTAGAAATAGCTCGAGGCCAATTCTATCATTTAGAGCCTCATTTTAAGCTTCGAAGTTAGCACCTCTGCACTTGTAATTTTGGGCTGCGAATTTTCATTTCTTGGTTGTAAATAGCAAATAATTAGATTGTTGGGCTTGTTTGTGGCCCATTTTATTTTCAGAACTCAGTCACTACATATATTAGTGACCTTAGTGAAACTTGGGCACCACTCTTTACATTTCAATAAACAAGTTTTATTTTTCATTCCTTTAGTTTTTAGAATCAAACCCTTGTTCTTCATTTTCGTTTTGCTGTGCTTCCATTTTTGTGCAACCATTTCATGGGGCTTTCACTGATGATGATCATGGAAGGCTAAATCCTCAATCAATCCAAGAATCCAACCCAAGCACAAAGAGAATTTGAGTTCTGGTTTAGTATTTCGAATTTTATTTGAATGTTCATCTTCTTCTTCAATTGCTATTCTGTTTTCATGATTATGAATGCGTTTAGGATTGAAAACGGATTAGGTTATGGATTCATTTCCTAATTTCGAACATTAATCACAGAATTAATTGTATGATATTTTAGTTAGGGTTGTGGTTTCAATCAATTTAAGGGTTAAGTCGATTGAGTTGCTTCTAATGAGATTGAAGGAACTTTCATGATAGGATTAATTTCTGAGAACAATGATGATTCGAATTGCTTGGTGCGGTGAATTGGATTGATGTTTTAAATTCTGTTTTACATTACCTCTTTTGAATTCTGTTAGTTTCTGTGTTGTTCTTTAATTTTAGTTTACGTTTTTGCAAGTTTTACTTACGCACACAAACTGTTTGATAAAACTCCCCCCTCACTGTTATTCGTAAATTGAAGCTAGAACCATATTGATCGTGTCTCTGAGTCGACCTAGGTTATCTCTGTGCTACAGAATTAGCTTAGTAAAATTGTTTTGGTGCGTGTCGACAACGTGATATCAAAACTGGCGCCGTTGCCGGGGACACGGTTCATTATGTGCTAGCTTTAATTTGCTGTAAATAGTTCATAGTAGTAGTTATATATATATATATAATCATTTGCATACATTCACTGCATATTGACATTCTGTTGCACAATTGCATTTTGTCACATATTTTCATTGTTGCTGCTGTGCATTATGAAGTATGAATGATGTAGTTTATGTGTGCTGTCAAAAAACAGAGAAAACAGTGAAAAAACAGAGCAAAAAAAATAGAGTAGTAGTAGGGAGAAAGTAGTGTAGTGTAGTTGTTTTTGTAGTGTCATTTTGCTGTCCCAAAATTTTTCCAACTTGTGCAGTTTGAGTTGCGATTTGTTTCCCTAGGTTTATCCCCCATTTTAAACAAAAGCAACCCCTTTAAGGGTTGGGTGTGGGTTCAAATTAGCAAATTCGAACTCTAAGTAGGAGTTTTGGACCAGTTTTTACAATTGGCGTAAGGGCATTCTGGTAATTACAATTGGCTGAAATTTTACCGGAAGGTGCAGAAAATTCCATCGTTTAGACCATTTTTTAGGCAATTTTCAAATTTCATGATTTTTAAAAATCACCAAAAAAATCACAAAAATAAATCATGATTTTTAGACATATAATGTTGTTTTTTTAGATTTTTTCAAAAAATTTTAGGGCAGTTTTCCAATTTCTATTTCATTTCAGAATATATGGTTGGTAGTGTCCTAGTGGCATAGCTGTCTGATATTTCTGTGCTGTCTGTGTTTATTGTTCCTTATGAGCTGAACTGTGTATGACTAGGTCCACATCAAGTGAATTACATTCATTTGATCCTGAGATAGATAGGACATTTCACAGATCAAACAGACATAACCCTAGGTTAGATGACTTAGATGACTTTGATAGTGTAGTTTTAGACAGTAGTGTAGTATCTTCTGACTTTGATTCTGAATCTGCTTCTACTCCTTCTACTTCTACACATCTTGATATCATGGCTGATAACAACCTAACTCTTAAAGAGTTAGCTACACCTGATGTTATTTACCAACCTTGGTGTATTCAATACCCTGAGACTGAGGTCAGTTATGAGCTGAAATCTGGCTTGATCCATTTGCTTCGTAAGTTCCATGGACACACATAAACACCTTAAGGAGTTTCATGTGGTGTGTTCCACCATGCGACCACATGATGTCCATGAGGATTATGTTAAGATGAAGGCATTCCCTTTCTCTTTGGATGGTGTTGCTAAGGATTGGTTGTACCTTCAACCAGATCCTATCACCACTTGGACTGGCATGAAGAGAAGATTTTTGGAGAAATTCTTCCCTACCTCTAGAACAACATCCATCCGGAAGGAAATTTGTGGCATAAGGCAGTTCCCTGGAGAGTCTTTGTATGAGTATTGGGAAAGATTCAACAAGCTGTGTGCTACCTGTCCTCACCATCAAATTAGTGAGCAATTATTGATTCAGTATTTTTATGAAGGATTGATGTTGATGGATAGGAGTATGATAGATGCAGCTAGTGGAGGCGCTCTGATGGACAAGACCCCTCTTGTTGCAAGGCAGTTGATTTCTAACATGGCAGCCAACTATCAACAATTTGGTGCTAGAATTACAACAACTAAGGTGATGGCTGCAAATGAAGCTTTTGTCTCTATGGTTGCTAATAACCAGAGATTAGAGAACAAATTAACTGAGTTGACATCCCTTGTGAGGCAGCTTGCTATTGGGCAACAACAGAATGTGATGGCAGCCAATCAACCAAGGCTCTGTGGTATCTGTTGTGCCCCTGATCATCCCACGGATGCATGCCCCACTCTCCAAGAGACAGAACAGCCTGCTGAAGTTTCTGCCATGCAACCTGGCCAGTCATTTAGACCTCAACAACAGTATAATCCTTACTCCAACACTTATAATCCTGGTTGGAGAGATCACCCAAATTTGAGGTATGGTCCTGGCCCACAACAACAGCAGCCTTTTAGACCTCCACAACAACCGTTCCAGCCTGCCACTACTAAATACCAACCTCCTCCTTTCAAACAACAGCCACAGTTCCAGCAACCTGCACCTGCACCTACACCTACACCTACACAACCTGTGCAGGCTAGTTCTGGACCTTCCTTGGAGGATTTAATGAAGCAAATGGCCACTAACAATCTCCAGTTTCAACAAAATGTCAGTGCCACCATCTAGGACCTACAGACTCAGATTGGACAGTTAGCTACAACTGTCAACCAAATGCAACAGCAAGGTTCTGGTAACCTTCCAGCACAATCAGTTATTAATCCAAAGAATGTGAGTGCTATTACCTTGAGGAGTGGCACAGAACTTCCAGATGCTGGTGCTAAAATTGATGCTGGTGCTAGTAAAAAAGTTGATAATGGTGCCAAAACAGATTCCCTTACCTTTTCCTTCTATAGCCATTCCTGCAAAGAAAGTAGTGGACCTTGATTCTGATCTGCTTGAGACTTTCAGGAGGGTGGAAGTGAACATCCCCCTCTTGGATGCCATCAAACAGATTCCAAAATATGCAAAGTTCTTGAAGGACTTGTGCACCCACAAGAGGAGGCTTAAGGGAAATGAGCAAGTGAAGATGGGCAGAAATGTTTCTGCACTGATACAGGGTAAAGCTGTTGATGCCATCCCACTATCCACCTTGCCACAGAAGTGCAAAGATCCTGGCACTTTCAGTGTTCCATGCACCATTGGAGATATTACTTTTGCAGATGCCTTGTGTGATCTTGGAGCCTTCATTAATGTCATGCCCACATCAGTTTATAAAGCACTACACCTTGGGGAGATGAAACCCACTGGTGTTGTCATCCACTTAGCTAACAGAAGTGCTGCACTTCCACTTGGACTTATCGAAGATGTGCTGGTGCGGGTCAATAATTTGATCTTCCCAACAGATTTTTACATTTTGGATATGAAGAATGAGTCTTCCAGCCATGGTCCCACATTGATCCTAGGGAGACCATTCTTGATGACAGCAAGGACTAAAATTGATGTGCATGCAAGAACTGTTTCTATGGAGTTTGGTGATGACATTGTTCAGTTCAACATTTTTTAGGCTATGAGACATCCTGCGGAGGAGTATTCTGTTTTTCTCCTTGATATTATTGATGCTGTAGTAGATAGTGTAGATATTTCTGATTTACTTCCTGATTTTTCTTATCTTTCTTCTGACTTTCTTATTTTGATCTTGGTTCTTGTAATTGTACTTGTGATGATTCTGCTACTGTGTGTAGCATTTGTGCGGAAATTTCCTCCGCACTTCACTCTGACTGTGTTCCAGGTACAGATACAAGTTCTGAGCCTACTATCCCACTTTCCTCAGCTTCTAGTCTTCCCTTACCTTCCACTATTCAGCTCCTTCACTACCTGATCACCTCAAGTATGCATATTTAGATGATGCTCAGAAGCTTCCAGTTATCATATCTAGTAGTCTGCCACTGGAGCATGAAGAGAAGTTGATGCATGTCTTGAGGGGCCACAAAAAGGCCATTGGATGGACACTTGCTGATCTTCCTGGAATTAATCCTTCCCTCTGCATGCATCGGATACTTTTGGAGGATGATTCTAAACCAGTGAGGCAACCCCAGAGGAGGCTGAATCCCACTATTCTTGATGTGGTGAAGAAGCAAGTGACGAAGCTACTAGCTGCAGGGATCATCTATCCCATCTCTGATAGCACTTGGGTTTCACCTGTCCAAGTGGTTCCTAAGAAGTCGGGTCTCACAGTTGTGAAGAATCAAGATAATGAGCTGATTCCGACTAGAGTGGCCAACAATTGGCGAGTTTGGATTGATTACAGGAGACTCAACCAGGCCACTCGCAAGGACCATTTCCCTCTGCCTTTCATTGATCAAGTTTTAGAGAGGTTGGTAGGTAAATCACATTATTTCTTTCTTGATGGTTTTTCTGGTTACATGTAAATCCACATTGCACCAGAGGATCAACATAAGACCACATTCACCTGTCCATTTGGCACATTTGCTTATACCCGGATGCCTTTTGGCCTATGCAACGCACCTGGCACCTTCTAAAGGTGCACGGTAAGCATCTTTTCTGATTTATTAGAGAGTTGCATGGAGGTGTTTATGGATGATTTCACTGTGTATGGTTCCTCTTTTGATGCATGTTTGGATAGTCTCTCTAGAGTGCTTGACCGATGTATTAGCACTAACCTTGTTCTTAACTTTGAGAAATGTCATTTCATGGTGCATGAGTGTATAGTCCTAGGACATTTGGTCTCTAGTAGAGGTATTGAGGTCGATAAGGCCAAAATTGATGTGATTACCTCTTTGCCTTACCCCGCTTCTGTGCGAGAAGTACGTTCCTTTCTTGAACATGCAGGTTTTTATAGGAGATTCATTCAGGATTTCAATAAGATTGCATTGCCATTGTCCAAGCTTCTCCAAAAGGACGTAGACTTTACATTTGACCAGCCTTGCAAAGAGGCATTTGAGGGATTGAGGAGGAAGCTAACTACCTCTCCCATCATGCAGCCGCCAAATTGGGAGCTTCCCTTTGAGCTCATGTGTGATGCCTCTAATTATGCACTTGGGGCTGTGTTGTCCCAAAGAGTTGGTAAACTATCCCATGTCATTGCTTATGCTTCACGCACCTTGGATGCAGCTTTGAAATACCTGTTGAAGAAGCCTGATGCTAAACCTAGATTGATCAGGTGGATGCTTCTTCTTCAGGAATTTGACATTGAGATTAAGGACAGAAGTGGTGCAGAAAACTTGGTTGCTGATCACTTGAGCAGGATTGAAGGACCTCTTGAGTCCTTTCCCATTTGTGATAATTTTCCTGATGAGCATTTGATGCATTTGCATTCCTCGCATGTCACACCTTGGTTTGCTGACATTGTTAATTTCCTTGTTACATCTGATGTTCCACCTCATGCATCTAGGTCCCAAATAGCTAAACTTAAGAGTGATGCTAAATACTATGTTTGGGATGATCCTTATTTGTGGAGGTTTGGTAGTGACCAAGTGATCCAAAGGTGTGTGCCTGATCATGAAATTCAGTCTATTCTTCAGTTTTGTCATGGCACACCTACCAGAGGTCATTTTGGTCCTTAGAGGACCGCTAGGAGGATATTAGACTGTGGATTTTTTTGGCCCACCTTGTTTAGAGATGCTCATCACTTTACCACCACTTGTGAGCAGTGTCAGAGAGCAGGTGGCACAATTACACATAGACATGAGATGCCTCAGCAACCCATTATTTTTTGTGAGATTTTTGATGTCTGGAGTATTGATTTTATGGGTCCATTTCCTGTTTCTCATGGCTTTTCATATATTTTGCTTGCTGTTGATTATGTTTCTAGATGGGTTGAGGCTAAGGCCACCAGAACTAATGATTCTAAAGTTGTTGTGGATTTTGTGAGATCCAACATTTTTTGCAGGTTTGGTGTGCCTAGAGCCATTATTAGTGACCAGGGAAGTCACTTTTGTAACCGGTCATTTGCATCCTTGCTTCAGAAGTATGGGGTTGTGCATAGAGTTGCTACTGCTTATCATCCCCAAACTAATGGAAAAGCAGAGGTTTTTAACAGAGAGATCAAGCAAGTGTTACAGAAGGTGGTGCAACCAAACAGGAAAGATTGGAGCAAGCTTCTTGAGGATGCTTTATGGGCTCATAGGACCGCTTACCGCACACCTTTAGGGATGTCTCCCTATAGGGTGGTTTTCGGTAAGGCATGCCATCTTCCAGTGGAGATTGAGCACCGTGCTTATTGGGCGGTAAAGAGTTGCAACATGGCATTTGATGAAGCGGGTATGCAAAGGAAGCTTCAGTTGCAAGAGCTTGAGGAGATTCGTTTGGAAGCTTATTAGAACTCCAAGATTTACAAGGAGAAAGTGAAGAAATTCCATGACTCTTGGATTCTTAGAAAGGAGTTCCATAGTGGCCAAAAAGTGTTATTGTTCAATTCTCGCCTTAAGCTTATTTCCGGTAAACTTCGATCTAGATGGGATGGACCTTTTGTTATTACTAATGTTTTTCCCCATGGTGCAGTTGAAATTAAAAATGAAGCTACCGGCAAAGTCTTCAAGGTCAATGGTCACTAACTCAAAGCATTTCATGAGAGCCCTCAAGTGGAGGAAGAGCTTGTGGAGGACATCTCTTTGGTCCTGCCAATTTTGTGTGAAGACGTGTCTTGAATGACATTTGAGGAGTTCCTTTTCCCTTCTTTTATTTTTTGTCTCTTTGTTGCATTTGTTTGCATGCTTACATTGAGGACAATGTGCATTTCAAGTGGGGGGTGAAGGATCTTAAAATTTTTGAAACTCTGGTTATTTTTTGTTTTTTGTTTTCTGTCTGTTTATGTTTTGTTGCTGTCTGTTTGTTAGTGTCTGTTGTTTCTGTTTTCTGTTTATCTGTATGTATATATTCTGTTTGTCTGTTTTAGTTTGAGTCTGTATGTTTTTATTGTCTGTTTCTGTCTGTTTCTGTTTGTTGCTGTTTTTATTGAATTTAGGCATTTTTTTCATGTTTTTCATAGGATTCCCAACCTGTGTAAATTGTGAGAAATGTTAAAAAGTTGGTTGGATTGAGAGGTTTCATACTTGATGTGAATCATTGTTGCAATTGTTGAAGTGATAAGTAGGCTTGAGAAATAGAATTTAAGATGAACCATGTGTGGTAGAATTATGCCTTGTGAGATTTTGAGCCTTTGTGAATATGTTCTTTCATGTGTGATTTCACCCTTGTGCTAGATTACTCTATGTTTTGCCTTGCCTCTTTTGACATTCCTTGTTGCACATGCTTTGATTGAGATGATTTAGGCCTTCTTTCTTTTAGCTACTAGCCAAATAAGTCTATCATTGTGTTGATATCCATTGCCACCCTCTTTGAGCCTTAGCCTTTTCTTTCTTGTTAAGCCCATTAAAAACAAAGAAAAAAAAATAGAAAACCATGTTATCCTAGCTTTAGGGAAAAAAAGGGCTTTGGAATTGTTTTGGGAGTGAGTTTCAAACAAGTGTGGGGTGTTTGTCTTTTGTTTTGTTTTGAAAGAAAAGAAAAGAAAAAGAGAAAAGAAAGAGTTCAAATAGCAAAAATTCAAAGAAAAGAAGAAAAAGAAGAAAAGTAGAAAAAAATTGTGTATAAGCAAAGAAAAAAAAAAGAAGTTCAAGCAAAGAAAAAAAATATATGCAATAAAAGTCGTTATAGTTCATTTTCATCCTTGTAAATTCTTTTAAATTTCACCTTGCTTCTACCCTTCTTTTATCTTGTTGGCTTGCTCCCCATTGTCCCTCTTTTCTCTTATGCTTTAGCCTAAATATCCTTTTCTTATCCACCTTTCCCTAAGCCATTCATTACAAGCTAATAAAGTCCTTTTGATCTTTTGATGCATGTGTATTTCAAGTTGAATGAATGAGAGGTTTGTCAATGCTTGGATGTGCTAGTTGCATGTGGTGTTTGAGTGTAAATACAAGCCATACACATCATGTGAGGTTGAGTGCCAC
>PYAF01001869.1:134316-154937 GCA_007407185.1 Glycine tomentella
GTTTGAGTGTAAATACAAGCCATACACATCATGTGAGGTTGAGTGCCACCCTTTGAGAGAATTCTATCACCTTGGTGCATTCTTGATTCTAAACTTGGCTACTTTTTCACTTTGTGCTTTGTGATCATGTGTTCATGGATTGTTTGTTACCTCAACATTATTCTTCCATCTTTCATCTCTCTCACTTTTGTGCATTGTTATGATCCATTGAAAAATATGTGTGTCTTGTTCATACCCTTTCTTTAAATTTTTGGTTTACTTTAGTTTGAATTTTTTTCTCTTAGTCTTTCTTTTAGTTTTGCCCAGGAGTGCAAAAGTTTAAGTGTGGGGTATTTTGATAGAGTGCTTTTAGTTGAGTATTTTTCTATCCTTCTTAGCTTATTTGACCTCTCTTGGACCTTTATTTTCCTATTCTAATTTAGTTTTGGCCTAGGCAAGTAAGTGGGCTTAATTCCTAATTGTTGCGTATTTTCGGATTTTTGGCTCATTTGATGTATCTGACTTGTGCAGGACCTATAGGATGCTACCGATCTTCGAATTGAGCATTCTAGAAGTCCCTGGAAAGATAACGAAAAGATCTACAAGTTTGCTAGAAATAGCCTGAGGCCAATTCTGTCATTTAGAGGGTCATTTTAAGCTTCAAAGTTAGTGCCTCTGCACTTGTAATTTTGGGCTGCGAATTTGCATTTCTTGGTTGTAAATAGCAAATAATTATATTGTTGGGCTTGTTTGTGGCCCATTTTATTTTCAGAACTCAGTCACTACATATATTAGTGACTTTAGTGAAACTTGGGCACCACTCTTTACATTTCAATAAACAAGTTTTATTTTTCATTCCTTTAGTTTTTAGAATCAAACCCTTGTTCTTCATTTTCGTTTTGTTGTGCTTCCATTTTTGTGCAACCATTTCATGGGGCTTTCATTGATGATGATCATGGAAGGCTAAATCCTCAATCAATCCAAGAATCCAATCCAAGCACAAGGAGAATTTGAGTTCTGGTTTAGTATTTCGAATTCTATTTGAATGTTCATCTTCTTCTTCAATTGCTATTCTGTTTTCATGATTATGAATGCGTTTAGGATTGAAAATGGATTAGGTTATGGATTCATTTCCTAATTTCGAACATTAATCACTGAATTAATTGGATGATATTTCAGTTAGGATTGTGGTTTCAATCAATTTAGGGGTTAAGTCGATTGAGTTGCTTCTAATGAGATTGAATGAACTTTCATGATAGGATTAATTTCTGAGAACAATGATGATTCGAATTTCTTGGTGCGGTGAATTGGATTGATGTTTTAAATTCTGTTTTACATTACCTCTTTTGAATTCTGTTAGTTTCTGTGTTTCTCTTTAATTTTAGTTTACGTTTTTGCAAGTTTTACTTACGCACACAAACTGTTTGATAAAACTCCCCCCTCACTGTTATTCGTAAATTGAAGCTAGAACCATATTGATCATGTCTCTGAGTCGACCTAGGTTATCTCTGTGCTAAAGAATTAGCTTAGTAAAATTGTTTTGGTGCGTGTCGACAGTGTGATATCACTTTTCATAAGTTAATCATGTAGACATATACACATTTTCTCAAAAACAGGGGAATTCAGTAGTTTTTACCTTTGTATTACCCCCTATTATAATAATTGAAAACCATTGGCAGATCCAAAACGAGACTCGGACATCCCTCTTGTAAAATTTTAACTAGTTAAGTTGTTTGAAAAGGCTCTAAAGTGACCAGATATGTTGTTATATATATCCTAATCTAAAACACTTAAGCTTATTTTGTAGTTACAACTGAGCAAGGTGGAGATAAAAGTAGATAGAACTACCATGAACACTCAAGTATATACACAATAAATGCTTACCTTTGATTCAGAATCATGATGCCATATGGACTAATAACTTATACTTGGCTGCAAAATTGAATGAACATAGAACAAAATCCGATGCCTTTTTGGATTCTTTTCTCTATTTGATAGTCTAATTGCAAGTATACCAACCGACATCAAGAACCCCATTGAAGCCCATAGGAGAAAGCCATGTAATGTAATCTGAAACTAAAGTCTTGGACACAGTATCACATATAAACCAATCACCAAAAAGTTAGATTCACAGACAAAACTCATAAACAAAGGAATAAACTCACAAGAGATGCTTCCAACTTTATTGATATAGTTTAAATTCTCAAAACAATATGCAACATAAATGGAATACCTTACCTTAATGTGGTTGTTGTCTATGGTTTTTGAAGGGCTGCTTGTAATTTGGTGGTGCTCTTGGGATGATGTAACAAGGGGAAATATGATGAATGAAAACAAAACTTGCAAGAAAGAGGAAAGCAATGAGCTTTTGCTGAACTCCCATACTTTCTAGTTATTTTTTTTCTATATGAAAATATAAAAAAGTCAACAAACTCAATCTTCAATGCTAGTGAAAATTTAAGGAAGCAAAGAACTATAACATTCTAACAATAAAAACTGAATATGATTTGTCATGGACTTAAGTATCTAGTTTTTCCTTTTTTTTGTATCTTTTTCGTATCTGTGTGTGTGGACTTCTGAATGGTTAGCACTGTTATCTAGATAGTACAACAAAAAAAAGTTTAAGACAAATTTAGTGAAAATATGAGATCAAAATGAGCAGTGGCGGATCAAGGAAATTAGTGAAGGGGGGCACTCATTATGGATGCTATTGTTTTCGAGGTGGGGTATGGCTGGGAAGATTTCATGATGTAATTTCATCTTTTTGTTTGGAGTTGTTGTGATTGTTGGTGGGGACCAGTGTATTGGGTTAGTGCAATGAAGGTGCAATTTGAGAAACATTAGTTAAGAGGAATAGTTTTCTCATCAGGCTTATGTTACTAATTATTACTTATTGCTCTCTATTAATTGTACAAGGGTTGGGGTATCCCTTGCTCATTATTTCTTCCCCCATCAGTCATCACCCATATCCCTAACCATTTAGTTACAGCCACCCATGGCAGCCCACAACTTCTAAGTTCTACCTTAGATCAAACAAGTCAAAGCCTTAGCAACTAAAAATCAATCTATATCAAAGCCAAATTGCTCAATAAATGTGGTTCAATCACCATTACCCTTCCCATTTGGTATGAGCTAGAGTATTTTCTCCAACACCTCATTTTTAGTCACTTGCAGCCATGGACTTATTCAGAGAGTCACTTGCAGCCATGTGACTGAAAATGAGGTGTTGAGGAAACAAGCCTCGCTCATGAATGGAGCAAAGCATGGTGATAGGATCACATTTTGTTGTGCAATTTCGCTTTTACATGGATTCAGTCTGTCACAAGAATCGCAACAAGTAGCCATGCTTAAGATCCATATTTTAGCTTGTGGGGGCTGTTACCTAGATACAAAATCCCTATGAGTTGTGTTCTGGTAGTGTCAACCATATATGAGTTAGCAAGGATGGACTTAGCTTTGTACTGTAGGCGGAGAGACTTGGAGCTGATGTCGGATGCTAACAAGAAGTTGTTAAAGCCAAAAGCGAATTACACTATAACTGTAGACCAAACCAAGTTAGTATGTCAATGGATAAAAAAGCTAAGAAGGCCAGATGGTTATCGTTCTAACTTGGCAAGATGAGCCAATGTTACTAAGGGAACCATGCATGGGATGAAAAGTCATGATTGTCATGTATTCATGGAGTGTTTACTTCTCATTGCTTTTAGCTCATTACCACCGCATGTGTTAAATCCATTTATTGAAATAAGTCATTTCTTCAAAGATTTGTGTTGTTCCACTTTGATGGTCGATGACTTGAGAAGAATGGAACAAAATATTCCATTGATTTTGTGCAAGTTGGAACGAATATTCCCCCCTGCTTTATTCGATTCAATGGAACATTTGTCAGTTCATCTCGCATATGAAGCTAGACTTGGTGGACCAGTGCACTATAGATGGATGTATCCATTTGAAAGGTAATTTATTGATCTTCGTATTTTCCTCTAAGTCATTTGTGTAACACTCATGCATCCTTACATGTTATGCAAATGTTGTAGATTCATGGGCGATTCTAAGCGAGGAGTGAAAAATAAGGCTAGGGTTGAAGGAAGCATATGTGCGTCATAATTACATCGTGAGACAACCCATTTTTTTCACATTATTTCAACAACTTTATGTTGTCTTCACGCAATATTAGAAATACAGCTACAATTGATAGTGAAAGTTGTCCACCAATGTTATTAGTTTTTGACCAGCATGGTCACCCCTTGGGGAAGGAGTTGATTGACTGGTTAACTGATGAAGAGAAAGACTCAGCTCATGTTCATGTATTGATTAACTGTACGGAAGTTAAGCCATACCTTGAGTAAGTTGTTCAGTATTGCCGAGTGTGTGTGTTAAAAATTGTTATTATCAACTCTTTAGATTAATAGTAATGACTAATAAATTGAGATTGGATAGTTCATTCCTGCAATCTCAACAATTAAATGAACCAAATACCTATGTCTCTTTCCTTTTAGGTTTGTTATTTTTTTTCTATTATACAAATAAGTTTCAATTTTTGTGATTGTTCGTAGGTTCATAATTCGGGTATAAATGTGTCAAACCAACACTTAAGGGATTTATCATATGGTCCTATGAGTTACGTTAAACAGTGGCACACATGCTTTGTCAATGGGTACAAATTTCATACTCAAGCATGGACTGAGGGAAAGAAAACAATAAATAGTGGGGTTCACGTAAAGGGCCTTACAGAAGGAGGAGCAGATGATTTTTATGGGGCAATTAAACATATTTATGAGCTAGAGTATAGTAATACAACCTATGATAAGCAAGTTGTTTTATTTTATTGTGAATGGTTTGATCCATCTAGTAGAGGAACAAGAGTTGATCCAAAATACGGAACGGTGGAAATTCAAATGGATAAAAGATATAATCGGTATGACCCCTTCATCAATGCACATAATGTAAGACAAGTGTATTATGTGTCCTATCCAGCCATAAGAAGGGACAAGCATGGTTGGTGTGTTGCAATTAAAACAAAGCCAAGGGGTTACATAGAATCCAATCATGTTGCAAATGATGTGCCTTACCAACTAGACGAAATGTCACATGTCAACGAAGTTATTGAAGTTGAAAATATTTCAGGATTGCAAGATTTAAGAGGTGGGGTTGAAGAAGTGGACCCAGGTAATGGCTTCAATGACGAAGGTGCAGATAATAATTTGAATGTAGATTTGAAGTTGACAATGAAGGGGATTTAGAAGATGACTTTGAGGTTTACAATTCTGAAGAGGATAACCCATGATATCACCTTTATTCTTCATAGTCTTAACTCGTATTATACGACTATATATTTTAGTTTATGTTTGTGAAGCTCCAACAAATTATTGTATTAAATAGCTTTATGTGTGTTAATCATTGTGGTCATCAACTCTTATGTTGCATATTGTTGTTTTGCATATCTAAATATCATTTAGTTTTCTTTTATGTTCATGGATGTTGATATAGTTTCTTGTGTAATTCAATTATTGTATTTTTATTATTGTGAAATTTTTAATGACTTTTTATAGTTACAATACATAATTGAAAGACTATATGGATGCTAAAAGAGTTGAAGACTCTTTACATTCAAAGATCATTGCAGACTCTATGGATGGTGACATAGTGGATGACTCTGTAGATTTAGAAGACTCTATGGATGCTGAGAAAGTTTAAGACTCTTTAGATTTAGAACACTATATGCATCTGAGAGAGTTGAAGACTCTTTAGATATAGAGAGAATTGAATATTCTATAGATTTAGAGGAGTTTATGGATGATGACACAGTCCGTCAGTCTTTTGATTTAGAGAGTTGAAGACTCACTAGATTTAGACGACTCGATGGATGTTGAGAGAGTTGAAGACTCTTTTGATTTAGAAATAGTTGAAGACTCAATAGATTTAGAGGACTCTATGGATGATGAGAAGGTTAAAGCATCATTAGATTTAAAAGACTCTATGGATGATGACATAGTTGAAGACTATTTAGGGTTAGAAGACTATATGGATGGAAAAGCTAATACTGAACCTTTGTTTGTTAGATCAGAGAGGCAACAGAGGGAAAGACAAAAAGTAATTAGAGACATATTAAAAATTTATATTCCAAATTTCGAACACTATATCGATGATGAGAGAGTAGAAGACTCTTTAGAGATAAAAGGCTTGATGGATGAAACTGCTAATAATGAACCTATGTTTGTTAAATCAAAGACCAAAGAGACGGATGTTCCGAAAGTAATTAGAGACATGTTAAAGATTTATATTCCATTGTTATGAATGTATGCTTCTTTTATTGTAATGGAGTCATCACTTTATTAGGGGACGACTATTTTTTGTGTAAAAGGGAATTATGTGACTTATGTAATTTTGATTGAATGCACACTATTTGAATATTCTCTTTTTGTATATATATAGAAATGTCATCAAGTGGTGCTGATCCTCCCCGACCCCCGTTGACTGACAATAGTGGGAAGAAAAAACAATATGTGATTAAACTAAGACCACCTAGAGTAAATCTTCCATCTAAGGTTGCCGCAAAGGCTATGACATTATCCATTAGACAATAATTTGTTAATCCATGGCCAACATGGGGAGCAATTCCAAAAGATCATCAAGATATTTTTTTCCAGCTTTTTAAGGTAACTTCTTCACATGTTAATAATTACTTCAATGGCTGAAATTGAAACATTATGATTTAAGAATTTATGACTTTTGTGTAAATTGATAAATGCCTTAAACACACTTTTCTAAAAATAAGGAATTCAATTGTCTGTAATATTTATTATCTAAGACATATTGGGTCTTAAAATTTGTCCCATTTAAAGCTGATTTTGTTTTATTTCATTTAATTTTCATTACTGGTATTTTGCTAACTGCCATCCACATCATAACTTTGTGATACTTTAGAGAAAATTGGTATGGAGACCGGAGGAAGAGGATGTAATTAAAAAAACTTTTAACTCCAAAGCCTCTCATAGACTTTCTAAGATGTTTAGGGATGCACGAAATGAAAATAAAAGGCCATATTGGATTGGAGATCGTGTGTGGAACGATCTGTTATCACATTGGAATGCACCTAAGTATCGTTCTAGGTGTCAACAACCAAAAAAAAATCGGGCATCTGAAAAGGGTGGGTGTATGCACACAGGTGGTTCTATTTCCTTGCAGGATCACGCCATTCGTTTGGTAAGATCATGTTAATATTTGATAATGCCACTTTTTTGTACTTGTATAATTATTTACTTAAAAACATTCCTAATTTTTTACTTTGCAAATAGTCTCAGGAGCTTGGTCGATCTACATATGTAGATGAAATTTTTCAGCAAACTCATTTACGGAAGGATATTGATGAATTTGTGGATGATAGATCTAGGCAGACACATGTGAGACCATAATCTTTCATGCACTCTTGTTTTTCACAATGTTTAATATATTTACTTCAATGACAGGAAAACTGAGGTTAGACTATCTCAAGCTAGGTCCGATGCGGCCTCAAGTGTTGGTGAATCAGAAATGACTCCTTTAGACCCTGCTGAGGAACAAAGACTTGGGACTCAGTGTTGGGTTGCAGCTGCGGGACCAAAGCATAATGGACGTCTTTACGGTATTGGAGATCTTGCACATAGTTATAAATCTATAGATGACACGCTCATGCAGCATATGCAAAGATCTTCCAGTCAACCGATTGATTCAACGAAAGTTATTCGACTAAGGAAGGAGCTTTGTCAGTCGAAGGAGGAGATGTGTGTCTTTCAATAAGTTGTAATTCAATTTCTACCTCATGCAGCATGAAACATTATTCAACAACCTGATCAGTAGCTGCCCGAGATGCAACAACTTGACAATCAGCTGTCGGAACAACAACAACAAAATGACCAACCACATCACCAATAGCAGGAACAACATAATGATCAACCACATTACAACAACAACAAGATGACCAGCAAAGAGATTACAGCAATGGCTATTTTGATTACTGAAACGCAACATTTTATGATTTAAGAATTTACTTATTAGACATGGTGCTTTTATGACTGTTACTTTTAATGTTAGTTAACTTGTTTGAGATTAATGAATTTGAATCTTTAATTAATGTCATCTATGTTATTATGTTTTAATATTGTCATTAAATAATATAATTTATAATTAAATATTCATAATAACATTAGGTGCCGAAAAAAATTAAAAACCAAAAGCCAAGAAATTAGTTACCCATGAAAATTTCCGACGGAATTATCTGTCGCTAATGTACTTAGTGTATTTCCGACGGAAATATCCGTCGGAAATTTCCCATGGCTGACAGAACAAAAATATTCGTCGATTAAAATTTCCTACGACCATTTTACCAACAGATTTTATTCGTTTAAATTCCATCGAAAATTCCATTTTTCCGAGGGATTTTCTAAATTAGCAATGGATTCTGTCCGTCAAAAAATCGTTTTTTTTTCTTGTGATTTATCACATTATTTCTTTTTTACATCTCTCGCACATTTATAATATACATGTGTGTGAACTGACTTCATATGTAAGTTTCACTTTACCAAAAAACTATATGAATTTCATATATTAACAAGACATTAATGTTAATCATTAGACTGCATTAAAAAAATGCTACTCATTAGACTTCTGCTTGATAGTATTATTTTCATCAAATGAAAATTGAAGTACTAATATGAATATTATAAGCAACCTTTACCAAATAGTGTGGTGTACCAAAAATACTAGTGCATAAAACCTCAATATTGGAGACCTTGTCTCATAGAAGAGCAGAGGTTACGAACATGGGTCCTGCCTCAAGAATTGTTGGTTGAACTAGATTGTGTTTTACTTGTCCATGAAGGTTAGCTTGATTATTTTTCTTTCTATATTGATATTAATTTTGATATTGTATTATCTTAAGTAAAATATAAAACTATTTAATTGGAATAATGTATATGCATGGTTTTGAAGAAATCACATTCTTAGGCTTCTTGTTTCTTATTATCCTTTGCCCATTTTGGAGGGTGATGTTATCCTCTTTCCATCCTAGTAGTAGTGGTTTTTTAAAATTGCCTTGCTCCTAGACGATCATGAAAGAAAAACAAGAGAAAAAATCTCTAAGTAAGTGCATTTCAATTTATTGACATCAGCTTAACACTCAACTATAATTTTTCTATAGTTGATATAAGTAAGTGCTTGTCACAAAAAGCCAAATATTAATTGTTGATATAATAAAATACCAATATTGTTAATAGAAGCGTATTAATTTTTTGTTTAAGCTTTTAATGTGTCTTTTAAAAATATAGGGAAGGAAATAAAGAGAATAAGTTATTTTTAAAAAAAATGATATTCTACATCGATTATGTAATAAATGATGTAAAAAGTGATTATACAACACCGATTAAAGGAAAAACCGATGTCGAAAAGACACTTTCTACATTGGTTTTATACAAAACTGATGTTGTAAGTACTATTCAAAACATCGATTTTGGCATAACCAATGTAGAAAATATTTTTTCATATCGAATTTTGGCAGAATCAATGTAGAAAATTCATTTTTTACATCGACTTTTAAGAAAACCGTTGTTGTCGTGTGCAACACAACATCGATATTCAGGTAAACTGATGTTGTCAATTTTACGACAATATCGGTTTTTCTAAAAACCAATGTTGATTTTTGCATATTTTATATTTTTTGGTTTATTTCTTAATATACGACATCGACTTTCTTAAAAATAAATGTTGTGTAGTGTATGTTAGCATCGATTTTTAAAAACTGATGTTAACATTGATACTTTTAAAGTCGATGATTTCAACATTGGTAAAAAACCGATGTTGAAAGTCAAAAACAACCGATGTTAAAAGTTTATTTTCTAGTAGTGGGCATAAGACAATCAAACATGAAAATCAGCATATATAATAGTATACTTTAATCACAACTTTTTTCCATGTTCAGCTGCCTTATTATAGGTGGACTGATAGCAAATATTTGTTATCTATCCAAGAAACATAAGCTTGTATCATATGCAAGAACAATATAAGGTTAGATTTTTTCTCAACGGAGGTGGAATCTATTTGCTTTCATTTTCTTATTTTTAATTTTTTAACTTCTAAAAATGTAATATTCTACAATTCTTTTATTATCTTTAGAGATTTTCTTTTTAATTTGTGACTTTCATCTTAATGGAAGTTAAAAGGGGAAATACTTAAGGAATTAAAAGGGGAAAAAATTATTAAGATGCATAAAAATGCACTCCCCTATGATTTTTAGATGTGCTCTCATATGATCACCAATAAAAAAAAATTCTCTTTTAATGGTAATAATTTGTTTGTCATTTTTTATAGGTGTATTTTCACTAATATTATTTTGATTAGTGCAATGATTTAATGATTTATTTTTTACCATTCAAATCTAATAGATTCACCTCACCATTAGAAAATTATAACAATTGAGTTTTATGTAAAAAAAAAAAAAAAGTTGTGGGGAGAGCTAATAACCCTTTATGATGTCAATATTACTTATTTAAACAAGATTCTTTTGACATTGAGAACTTAGAGAGACCAAATCAATAATTTTTGAAGCATTTTTGAAAAATAAGAGACTAAATCGAGCATTTTATTAAAAGATTCATGAACCAAATTGAATAAAATAAATAAATAAATAAATAAATAGAGATACTAAATTAGTAATAAAATTTATTTTTTGTTTTATATAATTAATTATAAAAACAAAAAATTATCAATACTATGATAATTTCACTATTCATTTTTAAGATGTTCTTTTTCAAATTTTTATAACTTAAAAAAAAAAAGTTTAATATATATTGATCAAAGCAAAAGTTTTATACAAAAGTTTCACTTTACTTGGTTGGTCTCTTTCAATATTTAGTCATTCAATCCATTTCCCCCCTATAAATTAGACCAATTATATAAAGTTATTCATGCTTATTATTATACTTTAATTCTTTTGACATGTAAAAAAAATATGATTTACTTAAAGGCTAAAATATGTTTGTTATTTTTAATGAATATCCAAATTTTGTATTTGCTCCCTAATAAATTTTTCTTCTTTTTTGCCCCCTCATAAAACAAAATTTTTGTTGTTGGTCCTTAACACTTTCTTTAGTCCATGATAAATTAGTGAGTTTTGTGTTTGCTTCTTGATAAATTTTTTTTTTATTAGTCCCTTTGAAAAAGACTAATAACAAGGGACTAAAAAAAGTGTCAAGGATCAAACACAAAATTTTTTGTTTTATTAGGGATCAATGCAAAGAAAAATTTATCAAGGAACAAACACAAAATTTGGATATTTATTAGGGATCAAAAATATATTTTAGCCTTACTTAAATAAGTAAATGGACAAGCCTTTTCTCATACGAACTTGTACATGGCCATGACTAAATTATAAGTCATCATATACAAAAGTATGCAAATAAAAAAAATAAAATTGAAAAATTAGAGCAAGTGGAGAGAGAGAAACAAAAATAGAAACAAGTTAGTTTGTGTAATTTTATGCATTAAATGGCTAATGTTAGAGTTTGCGAGGTTGTGAATCATTTTTGACAGAGTATTATGACTTCTTATAATAACCTGGTTTTTTTTTTCAAAAAAAAAAAAAAATCCATGCTAATAGCGTGTGAACGGCGTGGTTAGCGTGGGATGCAGCGCCAGTAGCGTGGGATATGGCGCCAGTAGCGTGAAATTGCACCAGAAGGCCATTTCTTGCGGCCTGATGGCGCGGATAGCGCCAGTTTGGCGCGATTAGCGCCACAGACGCGCCCAGTTGGCGCGGTTAGTGCCGTAGTGGCGCGATTAGCGCCATAAGTGCCCAGGAAGCTTTTAGTTGTGCTAATTTGGTGCGAATAGCGCCATATATGGCGCGATTAGCGCGGGAACGTCGGCAGAACTAGTATTCAAAGGCCATTTTACGAGATTTTGGCCCCAAAAGTCATAGTTTCTTCTTCCCCATGCCCTAACCTCCATTAGAGACTTGCCCAAGCTTCCTTAGACCCCTTTTCTTGGCCTAAACACCTCTCTAAGACCTTTGAGTGTGAGAGGAACCTTTGGGAAAGCTTAATCCTTCATTTCTGCTCTTGAAAAACCCCTTTTGAGTGAGAGGTGGAATCTCAGAGGAGAAACTCGGAGAACTTGAGTCTTGGCGAGGACCCACGGCTTGAGAAGGACACTAAAGCTCGAGGAGGCTGTCCTGAGGTAAGAGACTCAAGTTTCTTCGTTTGATTTTGATCCTGGGGGTTTCCATGAATAGTGACTCATATAAGATGGGGCTAGAATTAGCCCAGGGTCCTGTAGAGAAATTTGTAGAGAGCGATGAATAGATGAAGGATTAGCTTTCAGTTTCTGATTTAGATAACTTTGAAATTTGGCTCTGTGACCTGTATGTGAGGCCTTTGTGATAAATCATTTGTGGAATTGAGGCCATTCCAGAGCCTTGATTCTGCCTGTTATGAGCCTGTGTGGCTAATGGAATGGTGCCTTGAGCGAGGCTTGGACCATTCCAGTGATATTTTGTATAATGAGGCTGATGAGGGACTATGCCATGCTTATGTTTGCATTGAGTCTGAGATGACTCAGATGCTTGGTATTCAGCTTGATAGACCTTGTATAGTCTGTGTATAGCCTGGTGTGGGCTGAGTTTGATTGAACCCTAGGATAGGGGAATTCTGTATATGATATGTTCTGTGCTGGAATGCCTGTTGGCTTGATTTTTTATATGAAATTGTATATGCCTTGATTAGGCCTTGATTGTGAGATTGTTGGTGGCGGGAGCCACAGAGCAGGGAAAGGCATACAGAGCGAGACCTTGCCAGGTAAGTTCAGTGTCCTTGGGGATGAATTCCCGCATGGTTGCACACCACACTCCGGGGGAGTGATGGTCATGATTCATGATGCATGCATTTGGTTATTGCATTAATCAAAGTGATATGCATGTACTTGAGATTGATTATGCTATTATCTGGGCGTTGAGGGTTCTCCGCCATATGTTCTGGGCATTGAGGGGTCTCCGCCATATGTTCTGGGCATTGAGGGGTCTCTGCCCTGTGACTTAAGCGTTGAGGGTTCTCCGCTAGGCATTGAGGGTTCTCTGCCATGTGATTTAGGCGTTGATGAGATCCGCCATGTTTGTATGATGGATATGTTGCTATGAGGGCCAGTGGGCCATTTGGTTGTGTGATTGCCTTGTGTGTGCATTGTGGATAGTGGGCCAGGGTGGGAATGATTTCCCATGGACCCTAAGCTTACTGAGATGTGTATCTCACCCCGTGTGGGGATTTATGATTTCAGGTGACTCTTCTAGACGAAGAGAGCAGACTCAGGGCAGGAGGCCCGAGTAGAGACGCTGCTGCTTGACTGAGAAGCAGCAGATGGAGCTTGAAGGATCAGATTTATTTTGATTATATTTTGTACCCTTGATAAGGGATGGTGTATGTGTACACCTGATACATGTATAGTTCTGTATACCCTCGATGAGGGCGGATATTCTTTTGTATCACCACGATATGGTGTGGACTGTGATGTATATATATTGTACAGAACTATTTATGATATATATAGAAGACTCTTCCCTGAGTATTTTTGTTGTATATTTGGTTATCTGCCTGTATGTTCAAGTTATCTGTCTTTATGTTGTATGATATGAAAAGAAACTGGATCAGCAGGGGTGTGAAATATAGACTTTGTGTGTGTGTATTCAATGAGTTATGTTTATTCCATACATAATGAATTAAGAAAACGATTATGTGCTTCCGCTGAGGTTTTAAAATCATATTTTAAGCGCTAAACTGATATTATTAATGATAACACGTCGGAGGCCTACGGGGTGTTACACTTCTGTTCGTCAAACACAATCTCAATTGTTAACCCCACATATATTAAAAAAAATAGAAAAGCCAAAAAAAAATTTAAGAACATTTTTCATTTGTTGTATTTGGCTTTAGAGTCTGGTCCTATCTATTGAACCTTGGTTGGATCCCCCCTAAATTCTTTACCAAATTTTTATTTGATGGTTTTGCTTGATCATTTCAAAGGGGTCCAACACTTGGGTCTAGGCAAAGATATTCATATACGAATCATTGTATTTAAATTTGTATGTACATTTTTTCCTAAGAATAATTTTGGATTTTTGGGATGTGGAGAGATCCGGGGGCTCCCGCTGATTCTTTTTATGAAACTCGTCCTGAGTGCATCGATGTTCCCAAGTCTCGATTTAGGATCAAGGTATGTTTTGTCTTTCATAATACATACATTTGTATGTATGTATGTATGTATGTATGTATGTATGTATGTATGTATGTATGTGCATTATTGAAGGAAAAGTATGTTATAAATAATAGTGTACATGCACTTTTATGAATGTGTTCATCATTTAAGAATGTTGAGTTATTTCGTTTTCGTATATTGTTGATTTCTATAATAAAATCTTTTAATCCATGATTTTTAAATTAAAAAGTAAATTGATTGTATGATGCCTTTTTTCAAATGGGAGATAATTAACCTTATGGTTTCTAATTATTGAAATTGGAAACTTCTATATAAATATATTTAAAATAGATTAGCCTTAGCAGAACGATGAATAATAGTTGTGATGATGATGTTTTTCTAAAAGTAAAAGAAAGGTTTTATTTGTTGCTTTTAGGATATTTTTTGGGTTAGTTTTGACTTATTGTGCGTATTTGGAAACAAGTGATAACATTACTATTAGATAATTTTATCACTTGTAAGAGAATGAAATTAGTATTGATAAAATTGTTCTTGATGATTATGGATGATAGATCATGACAATATCTAAATTACATACTAATTAGATGATTTGCATTATATTATAACAATAGTATGTATTCAATTAAAAACTTTTGGATTCATTTTATTTATTTTTAGACTTGTCACATTGACATCAAGTGCTTTGACGAAGTTAAACTTTTTGATATATGATCCAGGCTGGCAAAACATTAAGTGCAAGAAAATGGCATGCTGCATTTTCTCCAGAAGGGTATTTAGATATAGGCAAGACTTTAAGTCGAATACATCGTGGGGTAATTCCTTTTATTACAGTTAAAATACTACTTTATTATTTTCAAGTATATGATTTTTTTATTTTTCACTCTCATGTGAGTAAAACTTGCTGCACTATTTATTTTATAATAAAAGACAAGACAAACTAATGCTTAGAAGTTAAAGTTCAATAACTAATATTTTGATGTCTTTTTTGTTTCTTTAGAACTTGATATTTTATTACCATTATCATACAATACATTTTAATGCATATAGGAGACTCTTTGATCAAGGAATTTAGTTATAGATTTAATAAATAGCTTGTTATAGACAATTTAGTATATGGAATAGGAAATTTAGAGAATAATTTGTCTCACTTTTTTAGATTTTACAAATCAGGGAATCCATCCATCAATTAGAGGAGAAGTTTGGGAATTTCTACTTGGTTGTTATGATCCCAAGAGTACATTTCAAGAAAGAGATGAGATAAGACAACGTCGTAGGTAAGCATTCTTAGTTTCATTATCCATTTACCTTCAGTGTTTTATATCACATAAAGTACTTACGCTATCACTATAATATACAAGGCACATGTTTTCCCTTTAAAATAAAAATGAAACATGGTTATAATAATATATGTAAATACAAGCTTAATATATCTAAAAAAAACAAAGAATAACTCCCACCCCCAGTATACAGGGGCAATACAATTATTTTCTAATTCAACACTATTATATTTTAATTCTAAATTTAATAGATGAAAATTGTATCTTTTATGACTATAATGTTAGGGAGCAATATGCTACTTGGAAGGAAGAATGTCGTAAATTGTTTCCTCTCATAGGAAGTGGTAGATTTTTCACAGCACCTGTAATTAGTCAAGATGGTAGACAGGTTCAAGATCCCTTGGTTTTGTTAGAAAATAATCAAAAGAATGGATTGGTTATACTCACGGATGTTACCACTAATGCTACAAATAACATAGAAAAGGTGAGAGACAATGGAGTAATTCAATGGATGTTAACTCTCCATCAAATAGGTGTGTGAATATTTTTGGTCCTCAATGCACTATAATATATTTCTCACACTAAATAATGTTTATTAATCTTTACCCATATCTACAAGTTTTATGAAACAACTTTTCTTGTAATTCTTTTTCAAATAATTTTATATAACAACGTGCACCATGGTATATAACAAGGGGGCGTTTGAAATTATTTATTTGAGGTTATAAAAGTGACTAGTAACTTTTCTATAAGTTTTTCATTGCATTGGACCTTAGATATAACAAAAATTTTGTTTTGAGTACCTGTCATCACTTAAGTAATGATGTGGTGTCACATAATCACTTGAATGACGAGAGGGATATAACAAAAGTTTTGACATATCAAGGAAATAATGTAATGAAAAAATTTATTGAGAACCCAAAATAAAAAAATTGTCATTTATCATGAATTTCAAACATATTTAAGCCTTTCTTTTATTTACATAAGTTTCACGTTTGAATTTATTAATAAGATCTTATTTAATAACATTTTATTAAATAGGCGCTTCATTAACTTGTTTACCTCAATATGTTTTTAGAATTTTGAATACCATTACTCCTCAACCCTAGTTTAATTTTGTATCTAAGCACAAAAACGTCCATACACACACTTTTAGGTAACTGTTAATTAAGTGTTATTTTCAAGCTTCCTATATTATATGGACTATATTTTATTGCTTTTACTTTGTTTTTTAATTATGATATTAAATTCTCAATGGGATAATTAGGCAACCTATAGTTGCATTTATTTAAAATTCATTGTCCTTGGTGCATAATTTGTTCATGTAATTTTTAATTAAGTGTTCCTCGCTAACGGATTTTTCTGTTTTAATGCTTTATTTGAGAGCTATCAATATTTATCAAATTTGTTCCTATCTAACAAAGCTCCACGGGATCAAATGACAAAGACATTGTAGAGAAAAAAAAATGATTTTTTCCTTGATGAGATGGTTGTTGTTATATGCTCTAATAACGAATCATTGGTTTAACTTAATGACTAAAAAAATAGATAGATCTTTATTTAACTTTGTCTTGGGTCAAAGGATCTTCTCAATTGAAAGATCTCCTATATCGATAATAACCATTCTAGTTGTTAGTGAAATATAATTTGTAGAGATTCAAATTGATTTTAGGCTAGTTTGGCTTGACTAAGTTGTACTTAAAATTAATTTAATTAATGGAAAAGAATAAGCTAACATTGTTTTAAAAAACAAGTAGAAAGATAACCATATTATTATGTGATTCACATGGTAAACAATCTTAATTCTTGCACAAACACGTGTTTCAGGTCTTGATGTGAAACGCACTGATAGAACATTGATATTTTATGAAAAGAAAGAGAACTTATCAAAACTTTGGGATATTCTCAGTGTTTATGCTCGAATAGATTAAGATGTTGGCTATGGTCAAGGTGATTCTTTAAATACGTGAACTTTTAAATCTTTAATACTTTTGCATTATCTCATTTGGACATTGATCAATACATATAAAATTCATTCTTATTAATTTTTGTACAAATCTTTGTTTATTTTAACACAAGGGATGATTCTATATGACCTCAACTCTCACAACCTCTAAAAGAAATATAATATTCATAAAGAATCATTTTACTATTAGATAATGTATGGTAGCAATACCATATTTTGTTTGAGTACAACGTTTTGAAATGACATAAAAGTATATATATTTCTAATAATTATTTAGTCACTTTGTGTTAAGTTAATGATTACTTTTTTTTATTGAATCCTTTAAATTATTTTTTATTCAACATAATAGAGAAAAATTAGTCATTAACCTTCACCTCATAGTTTACACTTTTAGGAGATGGTTTAGACAAAATATTGAAGTTGATTTGGCCACTACAAGGGGTGTTGAATAGTGACAAACAAATTGACTTGGCTTTTTCTGCACAAATAAAAATGCACTTCTAATTTTTTGCTTCTCAAGCTATTGCTTGAAAATCAGAAGTTTTGTTAGGAAAAATGTTTTCCTTCTTTAAGTACTAGATAAGAAGGATAAACTAAAGAATCTCCTAGTTGTTAGCACTAAATGCTACTTTTGAAAAATTATTATTTGAAAATAATAGAACCTAGTTTTGTCTCATTAAAATCGAGTGTATCTTTTGAAAGCTAAAACCTTTTGGTAAAATACTTTTAAAAATATGTAAGAGTTATTGTTTTATTAAAACAAGGTTTTCCAAAAATTAAAATATGAATGCAATAGTTGTAGACAGTTATGAAGGATATACCACACGCATAAATTATATTGGTTCACCCTAATCTGGACTATTTTCAATACCAACACGTGTAGGCTTTCTCCACTAAGACCAAAACACTCAACATGTGGTTTTCTTTCTTCTGAAACCTCTGTTGGCTCCTACACCAAATATTCTAAACTTCTAGAGGTTTCATTTGAAATTCTTACTAGCCTTAGAGCCTAAACCTCAATTAAGTATTCTAAACCTTAACATATTGTACTCAGCATTCTTTAAGTCTCTACAAGCTCTACCTTGGTATTCTTTTAGAAAGTCACTTCTAGCTTTACACCCAAAAGAAGCAAGTAGCAATTGCTACTTGACTAACAAAACACCTGTTGTGTGCACCCAAAATTAACAAGCGACAATTCCTTGATTGTTCTTCTAAGTTCTTCCATTTATCCTAAGGTGTTCAACAAACTACCCATTTTGGGATGTCTTGTACATTATGGCTCTACTGGAGAAGTGTTTCCAAAAATTCTCTTGAATTGAAATGTTTGGCTCAAACCTAGAGTGCTTTAACTTAGGAAGATTTTAGATTGGGGTATTCTCTTGAGCAACTTGACTCTTATGCACATTTTTCCTTTCAGTGAGCTCTAAATCAATCTCCTTAAATAAGAATTGGAGCAAGTTGTTTATGACTGGTTGAGGCAAAATTCAACCATTCATGAACTGTGAATTGTCCAAGGACACAATTGGAAATTGAATTTTTCTTTTCCTTTTGGTCTTCTGTAGCATCTCCTCAGATTGCATCTTCTCTACTCTTCTTCAGTAGAGCCATAAGTGTTGAAAACTTGCATGATTCAAATTTAAATTGTAATCGTACATTGTTGTTTAATCTTTCTCGAGCTTCTCATAGGATGCTTTCTGAAGATTGTCCTATAGGGTGTGAGCTAATTCTAGTGACTACAGTGCTTGAACTTCAATATTCATTCTTTTGGTTGCTTTGCTTTGGTCAGGACTTGATGTCTACAAGTTATGTGCTTCTAAATTTCTTCATGTCTTCTGAAGAACTTGTTATTTTAGATTCAGTGCTTCAATACATTGATGAATGACCTTTATCTTTGTTATTTCTAGTGTGTGTTTCTTAACAGTGTAAACACTTATGTCTTTATTCTTTTGTTTTGCAATGCATCTTCTGATGATCCTCCTATCATGTGTGGCTTCTAGTATCTACCTATTGACTAAAGTTATCTCCAGTACCATGTTTTCGATCATACACAATTTTTTAGATCTACACTTTGATTAATAAAACATGATTGTCATCCATGCTTCTGATCAACTCTCCTCTAGGTAGTCTTGCTTTTGATTCTACAAAATCTAGTTTGGAAAGCTCCATTCTGTAGGTCAATGCTTCACACCTTTACTCATTATATCAAAATCACTTAACTACAATACTTAGGAGAACCAAAAATACATTTAAGCCTAAAAAATAGTATTTGTATAAGAAATAGTAAATATAATATTTTGTTTTCTTATGCAAGTATTTGAAGATAGGAAACAAAATGAAAATAAAGTAAATTTTTATGATTATCAATGAGAAAATAAAAAAAAATGAATATTTTATCAAACCAAAATCCTAAATGTAACTGTAACGCCTCTCTTTACTCACTTGTGTTTGATTGATTTTAGATAAAATATTGTGTCCACTTTGTAATAACATCAAATTAGTTATAAACTTTTCACGTAATTCTTTTCGCTTTGCTTTCCAAATTCACGAATTGTCTGTAATATAAACGATTTTCCTCACCACGGACCACGCAAATAAAATTTCTTAACACATATTAGATTGTTAACAGTCTAAGTACAGTCCAGATACATCACAGTCCCAAATAGTCTGTTACAACATAATATAAATACAGTCCAACATAGTCTCAAATACAGGCAAACAGAAAACCACCAATATAATCTGCAGAACATCCATCAGCACATAAAATATCCAGCTCCTTCCTCAGTGATTTAACTAGCTTACTGTTCCTCTGCTCGTCCAAATTAATTGGAGTCATCACAGGTGTCAACCACCGACACATCTCGGGTAAGTATTTAATAAACAGAATTAGATAATTGACAGAAATAAAATAACATATTAAATACATGACTTAACAACAGATATGTAGAAACATTTATAAACATACACATGATAAATGATGCATGCTTTCTTTGTTACATGATGCATGACTGAGATCTCAGAGGCCTAATAAGAGGTACCAAAATCAATATAGTTTCACCCACTCCAGTGAAACCAGTCCCACCCACTCCAGTGAGACCTTCCTCCACTCCGAGGGGATAAAAAGGTACCATAAAACAGTTCCACCCACTCCAGTGGAACAGTCC
>PYAF01001869.1:155037-181208 GCA_007407185.1 Glycine tomentella
TTTCTCCCTAGGGGTAAAATCGTCATTTCAAAAATATTCAGGGAAACTCTGTATTGGTTACCCTAAGGGTATTCTGATTATTTTTCAGGCATCCCAGAGTGTTTAGAGAATTTCCTCCTTAAAGTATCTTGTTAAAATGCCTAAGGACAATTTGGTTATTAATAAAATATCCAGGGGTATTTTTGGTCTTTTAGTGCCTTAGGGACCTATCTGTCATTTATGAAATTGTCTAAGGATATTTTGGTAATTTCTCCTAATAAATATCTTACTAAAATATCTAGGGATACATTGGTCATTTCTAGAATTGTTCAGGGCAAAATTGTCATTTTCACCCTAGGGATATAAACGTCATTTTTGAAATTGTTCAGGGGCATTCTTGTCATTTTGCCCTAAATTTTTCTACTGCCTTTTATTAACATTTTATTCTCAGTAATTGTCTGTAATTCCCTAAATTTTTGGGGTGTTACAGTAACCATTATTTGGAATTAATGTAATTTTTACTTGATTATAACATTTGTAGGAATGAGTGACCTATGCTCTCCTATGATAATACTTCTTAATGATGAAGCTGATGCATTTTGGTGCTTTGAGCGTTTGATGCGTCGACTGGTAAACTCTTCTCCCAGCTATTACAAATCTAAGTTAATATGTTTTACCCCTTTTATTACCTATAACAAAATAAATGGAATTAACCCAAATTTAAAATTTGAACTTCATATATGAAAGTACAATTTAATCATTCCATGTGACCAATTAAATACTAATATACAATTTTTATTGTATTCAACTTTATCATTGTTCCTTATTGACTATTTTGTTTAATATTTGAAGCGAGGAAATTTTAGATGCACCAATAACTCTGTTGGTGTTGAGGCTCAATTAAGTACTTTGGCTACAATCACTCAAGTAATTAATCCAAAACTTCATCAACATATAGGTATTTTCTTGTGTCTATTTTTATTTATGGTCAAGCAATGCATAAAAATATATTGTCAAGCATGTAGTTTTCATGTGTTTGTTTTAATAAAATGATGAAAGATAAAATATTACGAGTCATTGACATTTGGTTATGCATTTTTCAGACAACGATTTATCTTTTTAGCAATGCATCTTTTGCTATGACCATTGTTAAATTGTCATTCCAATAGTATTGAATTTGTTGATATTTTGTTACCATCAATTTCAATTGATGTGTAAGAAATAAAAAAAAAATAACAAATGATTTTTTTATTGTTGGAGCACAGAATATATTGGTGGAGGTGACTATCTATTTGTTTTTCGGATGATAATGGTTCTATTTCGACTAGAATTTTCTTTTTGTGATTCATTGTATTCATTGTACCTTTGGGAGGTTTGTTTTATTTCTTTTCCACTGATTAATTCAAACACATTTCTTAATTACTAAAATATTGAGTTACTTAGAACTAAAAACAGTTATGCCTTCAATATGAATATAGTTTCTATATTTTATTATTATATAACTCATGTTACTCTTTTCATATTCACATTATTTTTCATTAAAATTGGTTTTAGTAACCAATATTTTAAATGAAGTATCACTTCACATGTTACAAATTTTTAGTTATGATGATCACTAATATGGGGTAATAATTAACTTACAATAGATGAAATTAGTTTATGTTGTAGAATATCATCACTATGTTTGTTAGGATGGTTGCGTTGTCTGAGTGTATAGATATATAACAATCTTTTTGTATGACTATAAGAGATAAATCTTTCTATATGAACAAGTTTTTTGTTTCTTTGGGTTGACCTCTTAATATTTTTTTAGATGTATTTGATCCTTCCTTTACATGTTTTAAGGATCCATATCTAATCAAATAAAAATAATTTGAGGTTATTATGATAACTAATCACCTAACTATTTAATAGATGATGTGGGCTCTAAAATATGATCCCGATTTGTTTTGGATGTACGAGGATGTTGATGACAAATATGATGAATCCAAAGGAAGATTAAAGTCATTGCGCAACTATGGAAAGTATGAGAGAGAAAATATGAAAAATAGAGCAAAGAATGGTGAAAATCTCCTTCCCATATCTATTTTCCTTGTTGCTACCGTACTAAAAGATAAAAGCGCAATGTTACTCCAGCAAGCACGAGGCTTGGATGATGTTGTCAAGGTTTGGTTTATTCATGTGACTTTTTAGACTTAAGTTGACATTGAATTAGAGAATCAATAAAGTTACTTAGATTTTTGGTCCTTACACTTTTTCTAAAAAAGACATTTTTAATCCCTAAATAAAAATTTTAGCAATTTTTGGTCCCTTATTTTTTTCCTATTATGAGGGATTAAAAACATGATTTATCATTAAAAAATTATATATGGCTAACACATCACCAGTTAGAACTATTACTTGATAACATGGACTAAAACTGTTAATATAGAAAAAGTATAGAAACCAAAATTGCTCAAATAATTGTATATGGACTAAATGTGAACTTTGCAAAAAAATTTGGGACCAAAAAATAATTAACACAATGAAAAAATTATATTGATATAAAATGAGGAAAAAGAAAGGGAAATTACTATCTTTAATGATAGTTTACATATTACTAAGGATAGTACAATTATTTTAATATAAAATTTGTTTAAATAGTTATAATATTCCTTAAAAAATTTAGCTTCCATTTTTATATCTAATATTTTTCCTCTTTGACCACCTAATTTAATTCTCTTCAGATATTGAATGATGTAAATGGAAATCTTGATGCCAAAAAAGTTTGTGTGGCTGCATTAAAGCTTCACAAGAAATATTTGAAAAAGGTATTGCGGTCATTTCTCTATCTTTTTCTCTAATTTTTTTATCCTCATTTTTTCATATAAGGAAAAATAAATTGATCATAATAATTTATCCCTTTGGATATAATAAATACTAAAATTGAAATATTTATAGCATATTAGGTCTACAATTACTATTCTCACAATCTTAAAAAAACAATCATTCTCATTATGTGTGTCTTCGAACATCAAATATGCAATAAATATGTCAATTTTACTATTCCATTATACCTAAAGGAATAAACCATTTAATGAATATTGACTATGCAATTATATGTGAATGATAAAAATTAGTTTGTGGTTACATGATCACTTATAAAAGTCATACATTTTTATATTTTAATTTTAACCTATAAAATAAGATCTAAAGGTCAATATATTATTCTCATTTGTTATTATAACAAAGTGCTATTACGTAAGAAGTTTCCTCAAGTAATCTACATAAATATATAATTTTGAAGTTCAATTTGTATGTAATTAAAGTGATTAGGACACATAACTTATGTTTTATAATGTTGTTCCACTTAAAGCTACACCCAAATTGTATGTATCCTAATTGTTCCTTTCTTAAATTATTATTTGTACCATTCTTAAATCCTAACTATTTGATTAATTAACTATAAAAGAAAACATGTGTTTGAATGGCATAATTATTTCTATAGACAAACAATATATTATGCATCAACCTTTTTTTAATTATATTTATGTGAATAAGAACTAAAATAATATCATATATCAACAATAAAAAATAGTGTAAAATACATTTTTGATCCCTCTAAAATTTGAGAAGTTAAATTTTAGTCCCTCTAAATTTTTTGTCTTTTTTTGTCCCTCTAATTTTCAAATGTCTATCTCTCGTCTTTCCAAATTTGAAATGCACCACTTTTAGTCCTTTTCTTTTATGCCACCACTTTTAATTTTTAAAGTGTTTTAGATAGCGCTTTATGAATGGGTGAAAATGATTTAGATAATGCTTAAGATAAAAAATGGATATTTTAAAATTAGAGGGACTAAACATGGATAGAAAATTTTAAAGGGATCAAAAACATATTTTATCCAAAAAAATATATTGATAATCATATTATCTTTGTATGTCTTATCTAACCAAAATTAAGTTTGTGTGTCTATGATAGTAAAATGATACAAGCATCATACAATTATGTTAGGAAAAACATATATATTATTAGAACATCAAAATATTACTGTACGTCTACAATGACTACATTATAACCTTTATTTTTAGTTGGAAAGAGTTACCATTAAAAATAATACTAATTGAGACTTATCATTAATATATGATATTTTTTATTGTGAAAATATTTGAATATCATCTTCATTGCTAGGCAATGCTTATGTTGGTGTTTAAATATTATCATATTGCTTCTTGTTTGGTTCCATTTCCTTCTTATTCTAACATAATTTTTTTTAACTATCCACTTATATGCAATAAATTTGTGATTGTTGTAGGCTAAGAATCCTTAGCACCAAATATAACCCGCTATATTTGTTTTTCCACAGACCAACTGTGGTGTTGATGTGCCCTTTGTTTGGAAGACAATATTAGATCTTCTAAAGAAATCTAGATTATGTTTAATAGAAAGTTGTAAAAGGGTTTCAACCATTATGTCTAAGATGAAAAACAATTGTTGTGTGTTAAATTAATCTTAATAAATGATATTTCTTACTTCTACTAAATGTTCAATTGAATTAAACAATATTACAAAATAAAATCCGGTGGAAAAAAACTAAACTATATCTATTGCCTTCAACAAAATAATTTGCACACAACTCTTTCAATAAATTACAATAGTCAGTATTTCCCATTCTACTAGAAATACTAAAGGAAATGTGTCGTATTGGCCTCTACATATTCGAAAATTTCACATGAACATTCATTGGACAACTTACCATGATAGTGCGATCGAGGACATAAAGAATGATTAGTAAACTCTCATACCTTAATGTTGTGAGATTATATACAATATTAAATCACTGCATAGGTTAGGGGATAGTCAGACATAGCTCAATGCAAAAAAGTATGCTCAGGTTATGCCATCTGCTTTTGCAATAACAAATACCACAATCATCATAATCAGACAAGAACAAAAAACAAAGGATTAACTAAAAAGAAAAGTAACATACTTTACACACATACATAAGCAATGTAAAAAATTAATGGAAGAAAGAAATAAAACGAAGAGTTTTATACTGGTTTGTCTCTATCACTGAGATTATGTCCAGTTTTTGGCAACCCACCAAGTTTCACTAACTTTCAATTAAGTTATAGGTATTGGTCACTGTCACTTTTGGCTCTTACACTAAGCTTATCCCTAAGCTTTTACAATCCAAGTATTGTTTTCTGCCAAGTCATTTCTATCTCTAAAACAAATAAGCAGATTTGTGTTAAGGTTGGGTACACATAGACAAGATTATCGTTTTACAAAAGATGAATATGCAAGTTAAGCACTATGAATTTCTCTATCAAGATTTACAAAGGTGTTTTGAGAGATTTACAACTTATGAAATATTTGAATACAAAGAACTTGAATGTAGGAGATAATATTTAGTTCAAAATTTGAAACTTCAACAATTCAACTCGTTTGGTATACATAGACTTCAATAGCAAGTAACTATTGTCTCATAGCGACATTCAAATTGTGTCTATTGCTTTATCTAGAGAAGGTGTTCATTGAAGCATTAAATGCAAGTAAAATCAACTTGAGCAACACCTCTTATGTTGTAAGAATTAGTCAAATCAACTTTTACTTATAGCAGGTCTGCACAATAATGACACATCTTTTTAGGTAAAGAAAATGTTTAAACTTAAATGTTCCTTACTTTTTTCACTTAGACATATCTTAGAAAGGATGTTTAAACATTCTCTGCATAAAGGGTATATAAAACAAAATATTAACTTCATCTTTAATGCTTCACAGAACTAACATTCGTCTGCCATCGTTTAATCCATTGGACGTAGATACAATGCTTTCGTCTATTTGCGTATCAAATGCTTTTTTAAACTAAGTATTTATTTGTATCAAATCAAAATTATTGAGGATCCTTAATTGTCTTATGACTTAACAAACATTGTCAAAATGAAAAAACTCATGCATGAGGGCATAAGGGTGGGCATCAATCAATTTTGGGTGAAAAATCTCAATCCAACAAAATCCGAGCAATGAAAAATACGGTCTGCACCCATCCGTTTAAGCCTTCGAATTATAATAGGTCAATTGAATCAAATTCAAATAAGTGTGGGTAGATAATTTTAGATGTCATTCCTACATGATTTCTTACTCCATCATCTCAAAATATATTTGATCATCACTCACCCCACCCTTATAAGGTCGTTGTTGGTTATGGTAAATGTTGGAACTCCTCCACCACAAACTCTCAAAGGACCAATGTGCTTGACACACACTCTCTTGTCATAAAAGATAGCACAATCTCAATAATTTAGAGAAAAGTGTTGTCTTAGAAATCGGACAATGTTGTGTGATGACCCACCATCACTACTATCTACCTCTCATGCATCCTATATCAGTTTCTTTGTTTTTGGTTTGCAGAAGTAATGAAAAGAAAAATGGCAAAACAAAATCATATATATATATATATATATCAAATTTAGATTTAGAATACTTTTTCAAAAATAAATATAAAATAAGTATATAAAATAATCTTTTTGTTAATTCAAAACATGTGGCAGAAGATTAATTAAAGTGAAGTAAATACATATGTGATCTTTAGGAAAAAAATTTCTAACACTTAATAAAAATTTTGCTAAAAAATTTTGACAACATTCAAAAAATGTCGTCAAATTATGAATAAATGTTACTAATATATTTTTGAGACATTTTATCATATGTTGCGTATAGGCCATATTGTTAAAGTCTTTTTGTGACATTTTTAGACTATAGTAACTTGGGTTATACACAACATTTGATCAAATGTCGAAAAAAATATATTGGTAACATTTATTCATAATTTGGCTACATTTTTTGAATGATATCAAAGACTTTTAACAACATATTATTAAGTGTTAGACAAAAAAAATATTCTAAAGGTCACATATATAATATAATAGTGGGAGTGCACATGACTTCTGTGGTACACATGTAGGGAAGCTATAGACATAGAGTGAGCCACAAGTTCAAGGAAACTTATTTTCAGTCTTTTAAGTATTGTTCAGTGGAGTTTGGCTTTAGTTGGATTCTTTTTCTCAAATCGAAGCCACCCATGATACTTGTCAATTGCTATTTTTTTACACCCATTCAAATTCGATTAGTCGTCTGAGTCCATCCACTTTTACCTTTTTTTTTCTTCCCTTAAATTGTGTATCAATCATGTTATTGTTGTTTGCCCAACCTTTTGAGGGCATGACAACTTATAATATTCATTGAGTATGTACTTATGTGGGTGGGTATATGAGCTCGAGCCCGCAAATTGGCCCACAAAGCCTGTGTCCGTGCGGATTATATGCCTAAAAAATGTTAGTATATCTACCCGTTAAACTCTTGAATTAATTTGACAGGCTTAATTTGCGAATCTCATTAACTACTAGTGTAACAAAGAAACACTTTTGACTTTAGCCACTTTACACTTAGTATATGATGTGTTAAAAATTTGATGTTTTGTTATTAGGTATATATTAGTCTTGGAAATATTTGATGTTTTTATTTAGAATTGAATGTCTAGTATTTAATTAAAGGCTTATATTTTTACTTTTTTTTACTACGTAGTCTTGCAAATATTTAATATTTTAGAGTTGAATGTTTAATATTAATTGAATGCTTGTAATTATATTTATTTTTTAATGTATTCTTATTCTCTACCTTATCTTAAAGAAAAAAGAAATTTCAATTATTTGACAAATGTACTACTTTTTTTAAAAGCTTTTATTAGATTCGTTGGTTGGCCCATTTAACCTAGGCTTTGTGACTAGATACAGACTAAAAATTTAGTCCATTAAATTTCAAAGACGGAGCTTATCTGACATATGAAAGTGCAAACTTCATAGGCCGAACTATAATCAGGCTAGACCAACCCATATGTCCACCCTATGTATTTCATTGTTAGCGTCATCTTTCTGCCACTTCAACTATATCAACATCGTCAATGGTTATCCTCAAAATTCACTTAATATCATCATGTGTCAATTCCATTGTCTAAACCCGTATTAACACTACCACGGGATCCTCACAAAGGAATCCTACTGAGGAATAAATCTAGGTCCTTCTATAATGTACACAAAATCACAATGGATCTCTTTATTCTTTAAATCTTTTGCCACTTTCTTTCGTTAAATAATCTTTATTTATACTTTAAATTAGTCATTTGTAATAAAAAAAAAAGACTATGCTACTCATTATTTTTATGATTATATTGTAACAATACTTAAATTTTCTAATTATGAGTTGTAATTATGCTATATATCATCCAAAAGTGATAAATATACAATTTATAATGAATTTTCTTGTAAAACCATTTGATAACCAAGAATCAGTAGAAAAACAAAACAACGACCCACAATCTAAAAAAAATTATAATAAATTAAAAGCAACTTCAAAATTTTCAAATCTGTATATCAGTTTAAGCTTAAGAACTCTAGTTTCCTAGTCAAAAAATTATTTTTCCAAAATAATGACTACAAAAATCCAAAATCATGAAGTAGTCAATTGTGTTCATCAATGTAACATATTGCATGCAACACGACAGCAACATAGCATCTTATTTTTAATTAAATTATAAATTCATTTTTAATAACTTTAAAATAGTATGCATTTAGTCCTTTATTGTTAACTTTTTAGTCAATAGAGTATACCTTTCTTTTTATGCAACAATGTCAGTGGATACAAAGTACAAAATACACCACACGCAACACTCTAATCAGAGCATCTTTAATGCTGGATCTTGGAGATATATCTTCAGTTGAAGATTTAACCTTTCCCAGATCCAACAATAAAGATGTCATCAAGATCTCCATATTGGAGATCCAGTTCTTCCACAAGAACTGTGAAGATCTTCACAAATTTCAAAAAAAAATTATTCATCAACAACAATAACAATAAAACGCGCACGAAGGCAACAAATCTTGTGAAGAAAAAAACATACCAGGGGGATCGCCACTCTTCATTTCCCTAGGTTCCTTTGAACCATTTGAACCATCCCTTAGCGTACCCACTATGAGTCATCTATCTTTTCTCAATTTTTCCTCACACTTTCTTGTAGTGTAGAGATTTCTTGTCCCCGGTTTTTTGGTTATCAGGTACATGCGAACAAGCGCTGGAGGACTATGCTATAATCGAGTCTAGCGCAACCATCTACCTCAAACACTTTCATCTCTCCAACCCTGCCTCACACTCGTCACTAACTTACATCCGCTTCTCGTATGCGAACAAGCGTTGGAGGACTATGGTCTAACTGAATCTAGAGTCACCTCTAACTCAAGCACTTATATCTCTCCAACCCTGCCCCCACACTCATCGTCGACTTACATATGTTTCTCATTCTATTCTCTTTTCCTTTCTTTTGTCCTTATCATATATTTCGCCTTCATTATGTCTCCAACTTCATAATGAGGAAAGAGCATTGGCTCTTTTCACTCCCATAGGGTACCATTACCTTGGTCCCTAATGTGGATAAGTCCACTTCTCACACAAGAAAACTAGCCAATATCACTACCAAGAAAATAATTCATAAGCATAAACTTTCTAAAATGTTGAGGGTCAAACACCCTAAGACCCAAACCAAGTGCAGATAGGATCACAATATTTCATCGCCACATCTCATCACTATTAATCAATGTAACATAAGCTTTCTAAAATGTCATGGGTTGGACAACCCCGAACCCAAACCAAAGTGTGAAATATGTCATAGTTAAACAATATTCATAATCAATATTCACATCATACCTCGTCATGCACAACTTCGTCATTCACCGATTATCCTTCTCACACAAGAGACATACACCACTTCCAATCATACAATATCTCATCATTCATTGATTATTTGTCACATTCTAGACCACGTACTCAAACCATGAACATGTACTAATTTTATCATTCTTGAACCTATTTTAGAAGCATCCAACACACTTATGATATATAGCTTTAATTCCATTATTCTACACAAATGCATTTAAGTCACATTATCCACATTAAGCTATTTTTCAAAGCACACATCTCACATTTCAAGTTACAATACTTAGTATCTCATTATCATTAAAATTATCATTTCCACTAACATAAAGCATCAAGCAATAATCATAGATTTTCCAAAACAATAATCTCTAAGTCTATCATGCATTCTTAGTCTAAAAAATGGCAATCTCATAATAGAAGCATAACTTATAAGTAATTTTTTTCCCATTTGACATAGGAGTTCAATTTTCAAAAACTCTACATTTCTCTAAGTTTTCGAGCAAGCTAAATCTATTTTTGGAGACCAAAAGTCCCAACTATAGCCCCAATTTCACCTTTCTTGAAATAATGCAAAATCACCCTAAAAGGATTCAACACTTGATTTTAACATAACTTCCACTGCATGAATCCAAATTCAACAAACTTTATATGTTTTCCTAGGTTTTGAGGGTCAAGGAACTTAATTTTGGTATCCAAAACAACAAATAATAATAACAGTAGTCCCAATTGCATGGACAAAGGCATTTACAAAAAATAAATCAACATTCCACAACATAAAAATTAAAGTTATATCCATTATAACCACACATAGACCCCAAGGATTTGGAAAATCCCTCTTACCTTGGTCCCAAAGCTCAAAGTGCTCAAAATGGAAAATGGACCACCCAATTTTAGCCTTTGAAAAGCTTTACCACTATAAAAATTACAAAAAAGGAAAAGAGGAAGAGAGAAGTTGAAAATTCCAAGACAAATAGGAGAGAGACTTACCTCTCACAAAAACAAACACCAAGCACTACTAGAAAATAGGCTTTAAACATCGGTTGTTTTCGACTTTCAACATCGATTTTTAACCAACGTTGAAACCACTGATATTAAAAGTATCAATCTTAACATCGGTTTCGAAAAACCAATGTTAACATACACTACACAACATCGGTTTTTAAGAAAATTGATGTCGCATAATAAGAAATAAACCCCAAAAAATGTAAAATATAAAAAATCAAAATCAGTTTTTAGAAAAATCAATGTTGTTTAGAAAGCAAGCATCAAGAGCTAAGAAGCAGGCCAACAAGTGGATTGAATCTTTTCCAGTCTATTTTATTTTTTGTAATTTTTTAATATCTTGTTTGTTTTTTTAATATTACTCTAACCTGCAAATTAAAAAATAGACCAATTCAGGCAATTTCACAGTACAAATTTTATATTATTATTGAATAATTACTATCAATTATAAGAAATAGGCAAAGAAAACAATAATGTCAATACATAAAATCATTTATTATAACTGATTCTAATTAAACTATTTATACAATTGTAAAATTCCTTAAACACCTCGTGTTTCATTTTTAACTCTGAGATAAAATCTTGCCCATTGAATGTGAATTGTCTTTAATCTCTCTGGTTCTAGTGGTCTTGGATCAGTAAAATAATGCATGATATAATAAAACATAACTTAATCAATATAAATAATAGCAAGTATAACAAATAAAATTAGTTTTGAACTAAACAATTATCATTTTCCAATTATCCTTGAAACCTCCTAGGACTATCGTTGACATCTAATGCATCACATAATAGCCACACTCAGTGCTTCCTCTTTGCTTATTACACTAAATTCAACAAGATATTCAAATATTGAAAGTTAACCAAAAATTAGTTTACACAATAATAAATGTAATTTTTAAGGCATCAACTATTGTTTAAATGACTTACTTTAATTTGAATCCATTTAGCAGTAGCCTTGGATTTACTTCCTTGAATATCGTTGAATCAAAGCATTGGTTAAGAACATGCATGCATATTGTAAAATCAAAATATTGATGTCAAATATTAATGATAAAGTAAATGTATTATAAAATACAATTAACATGTTAATAATGTTGATTTGAGGGGCAGTTGCTTGAAGCACAAAGAACTTTGATTCAAGAAAGGATGGTTTTGAACTTTCAACATGCTTTTAAAGCATTGAAGAAAAGCTTGTGATCAAATGTAAAAGGAAGGAAGTTTTCTGATGATCCAAATCATTGCATTCATATCATTCATAAGTTTGAGAATTAAATCACAAGTCTTTAGTAAATTGTTTTAAGTTTTTGAAATAAACTAAGTGTTTTTGGAAAAATAGCATTTCATTGGTTTAATCGATTATTATGGGCAAAGAATCGATTATTTTGTTCTTGATGTTTTCTGGAAATTTCTCAAGAACAGTTTAATCGATTACTATATCGGAATAATCGATTATTTTGCCTTTGATCACATAGAATCTGCCTTAGTGACTTTTTTAATCAATTATAACCAATCTGTAATCGATTACATAAGCCATATAGAAAATACCATATCTCGGATTTAATCGATTACCACCAAGCTGTAATCGATTACATAGGTCATATAGAAAATACCATACTTCGGGTTTAATCGATTACCAATTATTGTAATCGATTACGTAGTTTAAACATGTTTTTCATAATGTCGGCTTTAATCAATTACCAATTATTGTAATCGATTACATAATACAAACACATTTTTCACAGTGTCGGGTTTAATCGATTACACATCGGAATAATCGATTAAATTGCTCGTTATAGCTACCCATAATCATTATGAACGATTTAATCGATTATAGGAGCGTATGTAATCGATTACAAGTGCTAAATAATCGATTACATGAGCGCTTTTAATCGATTACAAACGGTTACAAATATCACTATAAATAGAACTCATGCTCAGCTGATTTCAAAACTTGAGTAATTCATATTCTGAGCGTTCTAAAGGTTTCTAAACATTCTCTAAGTGATTTTTCTGGGTTCATTGAGTTCTTGCTTCCATAAAACACATATGGGTCTTTGAGGGATGAGTGAAGCAAGGATTTCTCTTTTCAAAGTTTAAGGAAAGCCATGTTCTGAGTATGTTATTTGCATTCAACCTGGTAAATTCATTTTAATGCATATCATCTTTAGATCATCAGGTGATTTTTGTCCTTACTCTTTGAGTTTGTAATACTCTTTTGAATTTTGTATTTCCTTGTCTATTGTAAATGGGTTTCTTGCATGAAAACTAGAGATATTGTTTCTCTAAGGGAAGATGAGTAGTGTTCTCAGTTTGAGTTTGGTCTCTAAGGGTCTAATAGTGATTTAGACTTCTGAACTTTATCTAAGGTTGATAAAGAGAGGCTTGTATTTTCTTGTAAGAATATTATTTGCAATAGCGGAACTTTACTCTAGTGTTGAGTAGAAGAAAATTGGATGTAGCTTCATAGTGTTTGAAGTGAACGAGTATAATTCCTTGTGTGTTTATCTAATTCTGCACATTTGATTGTTTTATGTGAATTCTTGTTAACTACTTGATTCTTGAAGCATTACATCTCTTGGGTAGATCTTTGGATAAAGGTTCTTGGTTACTAAAGTGATAAAGATCCAAAAAGGGAAAAACTCTGATTTTGATCAAGAAAAATTTTAAATTACCAAGCCTAACCAATTCACCCCCCTCTTGGTTAAGTGTAAAGTGTTCCCATATTTTACAATTGGCATCAAGAGCTAGGTCTTGTAAGATACCCAAGATCACTTTTCTTTCAAAATGAATACTTCACAAATAACCTTCAAGGAAGGTGCATCCTTAAACAGACTTCCTTTGTTTGAGGGGGAGCATTTCAGTTTTTGGAAAAATAGAATGAAGATCTTTATTCAATCCAATGATCCAGGAGCATGGAATGCTATAAAAAAAGGTCCTAGGATGCCCATCAAGGTGGTAGATATTAACATGATTCCCAAGGATTGGGATGAGATGAATGATGATGAAAAAAGAATTGTTCAATATGATTTTAAAGCTAAGAACATGATAACTTCTGCCCTTTCTTCTGATGAATTTTTCAGAACCGTTAGATGTACAAGTGTCAAAGAGATGTGGGAGATGCTTGAAATCAACCATGAAGGAACTGAGGAAGTAAGAAGATCAAGGAAGCACTCCTTGATTCATGAATATGAAATGTTCAAGATGAATCAAAATGAAAGCATTTCTCAGCTCCAAACAAGATTCACACATATAGTGAATCATCTCTTGGGTCTTGGAAAAATATTTGATGCTGAAGAATTAAACATCAAGATTTTGAAGTGCCTCACTAGAGCTTGGCAACCAAAAGTGACAGTCATCAAGGAATCCAAAGATCTTTCGAAAATGACCATGGCTGCCCTTTTTGGTAAGTTACTTGAATATGAGTTTGAATTATCACAAATAACCTTTGGTGAAGATGCAGAAAGAAAAAGCAAAGGAATAGCACTGAAAACTGCAGCACCTAAGGTGGAGAAAGATGAAGACTCTAATGATGAAGAAGATGAGGAGAGCATGAACTTGATTGTGAAGAAGTTCAGCAAATTTCTAAAGAAGAACAAGGGCAAAAGATTTACAAGAAACAACAAGATTGACAACAACTTTACTTGTTTTGAGTGTGGCAAGCCTGGCCACATAAAATCAGAATGTTCAATCTACTTGAAGAAACAGCAACAAGACAGCAAAGGCAAGAAGAAAACAAAGCCAAGAAGAGCATACATTGCTTGGGAGGACAATTAATCTTCTACCTCTGAATCCTCTACTGAATTAGAAGAAGCCAACATGTGCCTCACCTCAATTGTCAATGAAGAAAATGATGATCTTCTAGATGAAGATGATGAGGTAACATCTGAACTTGATCAAGCTATTTTTGCTTTTCAAGAAATGCACAAAGAGGCCAAAAAGCTCGCTAAATCAAATAACAAGCTTAAAAAGAGTATTGAGGATCATCTTGCTAAAATAATGGATTTGCAAACTGAAGTTTGTAACTTGAAGGAAGAAAATGAGAAACTTACTTCAAGCTACAAATCAAGTGGATGTGTTTGTACCTCTTCCTCCACATCTAAAGACAAGTATGAAATGCTGCAAAAAGTTTTTGATGAATATAGAACCAATCAAGAAGAAAAATATTTGCAGATTGTTTCAAAGAACCAAGAGCTGATTGACATCTTGGAAAAACTCAACAAAGGAAAGTGTGATTTAGATGACATGTTGAGTGCCCAAAAACAGTTTGGTGATACTTCTGGTTTGGGGTATAAAAAGAGCTTTAAAAATGTCCAAAAGACAACATTTATACCTCCAAAATAGAAGAAAAAGAAAGGGGGAAGATTCAATCAAAAAAGGTTCTCAAGAAAATCATATAAAGTTGTAACTTGTCACTATTGTATAGAAAGAGGTCATACAGCTTACCATTGTTTTGCAAGAAGGTTTTATGTCCCAAATGGGGAGTGCATTTGGATAGAAAAGAAAAAGAAAACAGCTAACCCACTTGGACCCAAAAGCAAATGGGTACCTTCTCCCTTGAAGTAATTTGTTTCTTTTGTAGGTATGTCTTAGAGCAAGCTCTTCTCTATGGTATCTTGATAGTGGATGCTCAAGACATATGACCGGTGATATGTCCTTGCTCAAGAATCTTATTTTTAAAGATGGGGGCTATGTCACTTATGGAGATAACAACAAAGGAAAAATCATGGGTGAAGGTAGCATTGGTGATAGCTTGAATATCAAAAACAGCAATGTACTCCATGTTGAGGGCTTGAAGCACAATCTACTTAGCATTAGCCAATTATGTGATAAAGGCTATAAAATCTCCTTCAATCAAGATTGTTGTTTAATTTGTGATGGTAAGAGTGAAGAGGTAATTTACATTGGCAAAAGGAAAGGTAATGTTTACTTGCTTTCTATAAACCATGCATTATTTCACAAAACCACATGCTTGATGAGTAAAATAGATGAAACATAGTTGTGGCATAGGAGAGCTAGTCATATCAATATGCATCATATGAATAAGCTCATTAAGAGAGACTTAGTCATTGGCCTACCAAAACTCAAATTTGAGAAGGACAAACTATGTGATGCATGTCAAAAGGGGAAACAAACCAAAACGTCTTTTCAAAGCAAAAATATTGTTTCCACCTCTAGACCACTTGAACTTTTGCACATAGATCTATTTGGTCCTTCAAGAACTATGAGTTTAGGGGGCAATTACTATGGATTTGTCATTGTAGATGATTTCTCTAGTTTCACTTGGACTTTGTTTTTGAAATCCAAGAGTGATGTTTTCCATTCTTTTAGAAAACTAGCCAAACTTGTTCAAAATGAAAAAGGATGTAAAATTGTCTCAATTAGAAGTGATCATGGTGGAGAATTCCAAAATGAACATTTTGAAAATTTCTGTGAGGAAAATGGAATCAACCACAATTTTTTAGCTCCAAGAACACCCCAACAAAATGGTGTTGTGGAAAGGAAAAATAGATCACTTGAAGAAGGTGCAAGAACACTTCTAAATGAGACAAATTTACCAAAATATTTTTGGGTTGATGTTGTAAACATTGTTTGTTATACTTTAAATAGATTACTCATAAGACCTATTTTGAAGAAAACCCCTTATGAGTTGTATAAAGGAAGAAAGCCCAATGTTTCTCACTTAAGAACTTTTGGCTGTAAATGCTTTGTTTTAAATAATGGAAAGGAATCACTAGGAAAGTTTGATGCAAAGGCTGGTGAAGCCATTTTTCTTGGATATTTATTACAAAGCAAGGCATATAGAGTCTTCAACAAAAGAACCGTGTGCATAGAAGAATCTGTCCATGTAATTTGTGATGAATCTAACCCCTCAAGAAGAAAAAGCTTGTGATGAAGATGCAGGTCAAATAGAACAAAACATTCAGCTTGAGAAGATGTCAATCAATGAGAAGAATGAATCTAGTGCTAAAGAAGGTCCATCAACTTTAAATCAAAGGCCTAAAGAGTGGAGAACCATAAGAGATCTTTCACTAGATTACATCATTGGTGAAGTATCAAAGGGAGTCTCTACTAGATCTTCTCTTAGAAATTTATGTTGTGATGTGGCCTTTGTTTCTCAAATTGAACCAAAAGATATCAATCATGCCTTAAATGATGAACATTGGATGCATGTCATGCATGAAGAATTAAATCAATTTAAAAGAAATGAAGTTTGGGAACTTGTTCCTAGACCTCCATCTATTATGCCTATTGGTACAAAATGGGTTTTTAGAAACAAGCAGGATGAAAGTGGAATTATAGTCAGAAATAAGGCTAGATTGGTTGCTAAAGGTTACAACCAAGAGGAAGGCATTGACTATGAGGAAACTTATGCTCCAGTTGCAAGATTGGCAGCTATTAGGCTACTACTTGCATATGCATGCATAATGGGTTTCAAACTTTTTCAAATGGATGTTAAAAGTGCATTTTTGAATGGATACATTGAGGAGGACATATATGTTGAACAAACTCCTGGATTTACTAATTTCAAACATCCAAACTATGTTTATAAACTTAAAAAGGCACTTTATGGTTTGAAACAAGCTCCTAGACAATGGTATGAAAGGTTAAGCAAATTTCTACTTGAACAATCTTTCACAAGGGAGAATGTTGATAAAACTTTGTTTATCAAAAAAGGCAATGATTTCTTATTGGTTCAAATTTATGATGATGATATTATTTTTGGTTCAACTAATCAAAAACTTTGTAAAGAATTTTCTGTAGCTATGCAAAATGAGTTTGAGATGTCTATGATGGGAGAGTTAACATTTTTTCTAGGACTTCAAGTTAAACAAATGAAGAATGAGACTTTTCTCAATCAATCCAAGTATTGCCTTGAAGTTATCAAGAAGTTTGAAATGGAGAAAAGTAAAGATGCTGCAACTCCTATGGCAACTTCAACTTATCTTGACTCAGACGAAAAAGGAAAGAAAGTGGATGAATCCAAGTATAGAGGAAAGATTGGCTCATTACTATACTTGACAGCTAGTAGACCGGATATCATGCTAAGTGTTTGCTTATGTGCAAGATACCAAGCATATCCAAAAGAGTCTCACCTTACAGCAGTCAAGAGGATCATCAAATATATCAAGGCAACACCCAAAGTTGGGCTTTGGCATCCTAAAGGTGCATCTATAAACATTATTGGTTATTCAGATTCTGATTTTGCAGGATGTAAACTTGATCGGAAAAGCACTAGTGGAACTTGTCACCTCCTTGGAAGTTCACTTATTTCATGGCATTGCAAGAAACAAGCTTGTGTAGCTTTATCAACTGCAGAAGCTGAATATATTTCAGCTGGTAGTTGCTGTGCACAAAGTCTATGGCTCAAGCAACAATTGCAAGACTATGGAGTTGATCTAAAGGAGATACCATTACTCTGCGATAACACAAGTGCTATAAATATTTCAAAGAATCTTGTTATGCACTCAAGGACCAAACATATTGAGATTAGACATCATTTTATAAGAGATCATGTGCAGAAAGGTAATATCAAGGTAGAATTTATTGATACAGATCATCAACTTGCTGATATATTTACAAAACCTTTGCCTAAAGATATATTTTACACTCTTAGAAACATGTTAGGGATCCTTGATGAAAACAACATTAACTAGCTTATTTGTTACATAAAATTCGTGTGCTAAAATCAATGCCAAATGTTACCTTGTTGATCAGATTTTTAGAAAGCTGAATCATGCATAATGCTATGTTTTTTGCTAATCTGACAGAAATAATCGATTACACTACGTATTAATCGATTAAATTCATTAAAAAATGCTCTCAGTATGAAAGTTATGAGTAAGTAATCGATTATGTCTACATTGTAATCGATTATCCTTCAATAAATCAGAAATTGTATCCTTAGAAAATAATCGATTACTATCGGATTAATCGATTACCATGTTTAAAACTCAAGTTAGAATTGACTGTGTTGCTGTAATAATCGATTACCACTACATTGTAATCGATTACATTCAAGTTTGCAAAATATCTTTCTGTCTGATATGATCGATTACCACTCGGGATAATCGATTACATAGGCCATGATGTATGTCTGGACTGTTATCCTGATGTAAATAATCGATTAATGAATCATATAATTGATTACAAGTCATCCTCTACCTCTAGAAATGTCAAGTGTAATCGATTACCTTATGGATTAATCGATTACATAGTGTAAATTTTGGAATTTGCTGATCTGAAATAATCGATTACTCATGGATTTAATCTATTATTCAAGCTGTTATGTAATTTCTGACAGTTTTTCTGGGTATCTGTAACGCCCAAATCATTGTTAACCTCTATTAACTGTCTATAACAGCTATATTTTTGAAAAATCTGAACGTTAAGTGTTTAATCCTTGCCTATATATAGTGATTTTGTGATTCATCTCTCTCTTGCACCAAAAATTCATTCTCTCTTGCTTTCTTTTTTGAATATTTCAAGCCTTTCTTATCCTTCATTGTCTGATTCAATATGTCTGCACCCAAGAGAGTTAGGACTGGAAAACGTAAGGTAGGGGAGTCCTCTAGTGCTCAACCCCAACCCCCACCAGACCGTCTTAGCCTTTGGTTCACCAAAGAATCCGACAAGATGAATTATCTACAATTCAATGTCACTAAACCCATAAGCTCACCCAAATACATAAGCCTTGACTGGTTTATCAAGGAAGGATTTGTCTTTCTTGCTCTCTTAGAAACCCAAGGTCTTAGAAGGTTTGTGGAAATGAAGGGTACTTACTACCCTGATCTTGTAAGAGTCTTTTACACTTGTGGAAAAGGCTCTATGGATGGTCACTTTAAATCCACTATTAAAGGGGTTGAAATGATCATCACCCCTGAGTTGTGGGAGACAATTGCTGGGGTTGTCAATGATGGGGAGAGGAAATTTGAGGAAACCCCAGGGGGCTATAGCAAAGTAGGAACCTATAGAGAATCCCTCACTGACCCAAACCAACCCATTAGGAATAGGTTAAGCACCGGTCCTATGGCACCAGAAAATAGACTCCTCCACTATCTCATCACTTATGTCTTAACCCCAAGGGCAACCAACCATGCCCAAGCCACAGATGAGGACCTACAATTAATGTATGGTCTCACAAACTCCATTCCTATGAATTGGGTGATTATTTTTCAAGAAATCATGCTGAAAGCCAAGAGACTTGTCAACTATCCCTTCCCATATCTTGTTCTTATCTCTAGTGTAACACCCCGTGTGCACCCGGTGTATTAACATTATGATTATTATCAGATTAGCGCTTAATCACTGTAATTAAAACTTTTCGTGGAAGCATAAATCAAAACCATATTTCCTGATTACATTATGTATGGAACAACAATGCAACTCATCACAAAGCATAAGACAAGCCCCTGCTAATCCAGATCGTACAACCATAACCATAGGCAGATAACATAAATATCTCAAAGATATAAATAGGAGGAAACATAATTACATAACAGAACTGGTTATGTACAAAACATCATTTGACACTCGAAGTGTCTATACAAAAGAATAAGCATCTGAGTGCTTTTGATCCCAAGGATCCTTCCTCACACGAGGGCACACATACATAAACATGTACAAAACAAAGACTACATGTGCACACACATGTCTTCCCTCTACAGGGGTACAAAAAGTCAAAAGCTGAGCCGAGCTTCAAGCTCTCCACTGCTGCCTCACAGCCAAGCAGGTACCATCTCTACTGGGGCCTCCCGCCCTAAGACCGCTCCTCTCTACCAGAAGCATCACCTGAAAATAACATAAGCCCCACACGGGGTGAGATAAACATCTCAGTAAGCTCAGGGTCCTTGGAGGCATCTCCTCCACCCTGGCTCACTCACCATGACACAAGTCATCAGGGTATCACAACAAACTGGCCTCCCGGCCCTCACAACAATACAAACAAGCTATCTTGCTCTATGTACGGCGGATAGCATCAACGCCGACCTCAGTGTGAAATCGAAATTCACACCCGTGCTATCCCATTGGGAGCTACCCCTTATGCATGGACGCACGTATATGGTATATAATAACCATGACTAAAAAAAAATAAAATAAAATAAAAAAAAATAAAAAAATTATTATAGCAATTACTATAGCATGGCGCTCCGAGCGTGGGATCTGGCGCTCCGAGCGTGGCATTGTAGCAGAAGGCTATTTTTTGGGATTTTTGGCGCCATCAGCGCCAAAGTGGCGCCAGGAACGCCACAGATGCTAGAAATTGGCGCCAGAAGCGCCAAAGTGGCGCCAGATACAGTGGACTTTGGCGCCGTCAGCGCCAAAGTGGCGCCAAGAGCGCCACAAATGCTGGAAACTGGTGTCAGGAGCGCCAAAGTGGCGCCAAGGGCGCCAGATGCACTGGATTTTGGCGCCAGGAGTGCGACATGTCGGTCAGGCCACCTATAAAAGGCCATTTCGCGATTTTTCAGAGGAAAAACATTGTTCCTCTTCTTCCTTGAGCCCAGGCAGCCATTGATTCACTCTAAGAGCTTCATACCTCCATCATAAACCATATAAACATCTCCTAATCACCTATAACCTTGATTAGAACCAATTAGAAGCCAAATTTCAGCCTAACCCTTGAGAGAACCCCATTCCTTGAGTTCTTGAGAGAGAGCTGAGCTTTGGAGAGGAAAAGGAGGCGATTCAAGAACGCCAGAGCTAGGAGAAAGGATTCTCCAGCCTTTCTCGACTGATCTGAGGTAAGAAACTTACGTTTTAACCGTTTAATTTGTGGAATGAGAGAGTGGGTGAATAGTAACCAATTGATGATGGGGCTGGAATTAGGCTTAGGTTCTTTAGAAAAGAATAATCAGGAGGTTGTTCTGAGAGATATGGAACCTTGAAACTGGAATTGTGATGAAGTTTGAGTTTGGCTCTGGGAAGGAAGAAGTGTGTGTGAATGAGAGGTACTATGGACTGTATTAACTTAAGTACCCTTACAAAAGTTGTTCATAAGGCCAAATGAATGGTGAAAACATGTTGATACGTATGTTTTGGCTGAGTTGAACAACTGTTGGTTTTGGTATTAGTAAAGCTATGAATTGGTTTGTACAGAGTCTTAAAGAGACTCTGAGGCCTTAGTTAGACTGAGGCGGACCATTGAGGGTCGATGAATGACCTAGTAGAAGTTGGGCTAAGATAAACCTTAAGTTAGAAGACAGAAATTGATTATAATAGGAAGGATGTTTCCTTCCCTTTAAACGGTCGAACACCGTTTCTGATTACTTATTCCATGCCTATTGTAGGGCGTGAAGTGCACATCGCTGGCAGAGTTCACCACGAGACCAGGGGAGCTGATTCTGAGCTGCGATCAGGTAAGCTCAGTGTTCTTGGGGAATTGTTTCCCTACTTGTGTTTACTACACCCACTTTGGGTGTTTGTTTGATATATCTTGTATGCTGATGCTTATGATGATATGATACTGAATGATGTGCCTGATGTTGATGAAATGGTTTGATGATTATTGGCAATTGAGTGCTAGCTCGACCCTGAGATAGGGTATGTTTATATTGGTTACACTACAATAGTGTATAATGTGTTGGTTATGATGATGGCTTGGGTACAATAGTATAGTGTATGCTTGATTGGATTCTGTTATGAGAAGATTGCGATGTGATTGCATGAAATCTGCTGGCTAGTAGACTGAGGAACTATGGATCCCTTTGGGAATGTTCCCACTCGGTGGATGATCTCCCTTGGGATAATCCATAGGCGTCCATGTAAACCCTGAGTAGATGTTCCCACTCGGTGGATGATCCTATTCAAGTATTGGGCGGCAAGTCCTGAGTAGATGTACCCACTTGGTGGATGATCCTATTCAGGCATAGAGTGAGTGAATCCTGAGTAGATGTACCCACTCGGTGGATGACCCTATTCAGGAACTCAGATGAAAGTCCTGAGAGAATGTACCCACTCGGTGGATGATCTCTCTCAGGCACTGTGTATTGTTTGCTTATGCTTGTTTTGGGTGGCTATGTGCATGCAGATGTTCTTGTGGGCCGTGAAGGCTAGTTGTATGATGAGATTTTATATGCTCTGATTTTTATTATGCTATATTGTATATATATATATTTATATCTGTGTGCTGGAGAGTGAACCAGGGGGAGGGAAACCTCTAAGAATCCTGAGTTTACTGGGATTATTATCTCACCCCTGTTTGGGGATTATGTTGCAGGAACAGAGACTACAGTCACTGAGAGATCCCAAGGCAAAAGGCCTGAGCTGGGATAGGGCGGTAGAAAACCCTAGGCTTAGAAGACTGAGCTTGATAGCTCATGTTTTGTTTGCTTTGTCTGTATTTTGATACCCTGAGGGGCTATTTGTATAGTAGTAAGAATAAATGTACCTTATAAAGGACAGATAATTCACCATATATGTATATTATGTGTGCTTATTTTGAATTCAGGCTTCCTTTACTGTTTATTTTCCATGATTGCTGCGTTCCTCTGATATTGTAATAATGTAAATGCGTCGGGTGCACACGGGGTGTTACATGGTACCTCCGAGAATAGACAATCAACCGCAACGGGACACACCTATCTCTTGGTCTTAGGGGATCATTATCACCCCGGGATCCAATCAACCTTGAGCAAACCAAGCTAGGAGGTGCGCTATACTCCTAGGGAGGTCCATATATATCTAACTGGCCAGAAGATCTAAATAACAGGCTCATACATATCTCAAGCACAGATACAAGCATATATCATTATGAGTATGCAACATCCAATAATGCATGTATCATGAATGTAACCACTACTCCCTCGGAGTATGGTGGAGCACAAGCAAGTGGGAAACATCCCCAAGGGACCAAGAACTTACCTGGCAAAGCCGAGCTCTGCGGTTCTTCCCTTGGTCCGTGGCCTACGCCACTGACACCCGCAGTGTCACGCCCTAAACAAGGCATACAAACATGTATCAAACATCCACATAGCCACACAAGGCATACAACCATAACACGGTCCTCAACCGCTTCAATGAAAGGAATCACAATCCTTTCCAAAACCACAAGGTCATCTAACCTAAGGTTCATCAAGGCTCAACACTCAAAGCCATATCATAGACCCTCGGTGGTCTACCTCATGCCCACACGGCACTTGAGTCATCACAAGACTCGGTGCAAGCCAACATCAAGAGCTCAAAGCTCTACATAAGCCCAAGGCTCAAAGGCTCACACATGGCTTGAACGATTCTTTCACCCACAAGACGCCGTTCCACAAGCCTCCCAAGACCATCAAAGCCACAAACCAAGGCTCTTGCATGTCAAAACATAGCCAAGCAACTCAGCATATCATTATACATGCATCATATAGAGCCAAGAAATCAAATTTCACCAAACTCACATTTAAGAGCTAATCCTACATCCTCACAACATTCTAAACACATGTTTCCAAAGGACCCAAGGCTAATACTAGCTCTATCACAAGTGGGTCACTATTCACCCAAAACCCCAACTCATAAAACAAGCGGTGAATCTCGAGTTTCTTACCTCAAAGATGACAAGGAAGGCCCAAGGACGACTCCCCCTAGCTTGGGTAACCACAAATCGCTGCCGTTCCTCGCCGAACTCGAGTTCTACGAACTTCCCTTGAGAAATGGATTCTCAAAATGAGTGGGTTTGAAGGGAGAATGATGAAGGATTCAAGCTCTACAAGTGTTTTCCATCATGAATGGTGTTTAAGGGACTTGATTTGGTGAACTATGGTGAAGGAATGAAGCTTGGAGCTTCTCCAATGGAGGTGGGGTGCTGGAGGAAGAAGAAAGGAGTGTTTTCTCTCCAAAACCCCGACTTTCCCCCTTTTATAGTGGTCATGTCAGAGCTGTCGCACTGATCGCACCAACTGCAAGGGACCATGGCGCCAACCCCGCGCCCAAAGTGCCAACCTCCAGAGAGTCTGGCGCCACCTCCTGCGCCAAGAGCGCCAACTTCCAGGGACTATGGCGCTAACCACACCACATTGGCGCCACTCGCGCCCGCTGCAAAGAAGAATAGGTCTTCTGGATGGCCTGGCGCCACTCGCGCCCACCTGGCGCCCCAGGCGTCAACCACCAGAACCTGTGGCGCTTCGAGCGCCAATCTCGCGCCATCAGCGTTGCACTCCAGAGACTGTGACACCAGGAGCGCCAATCTGGCGCCAGGAGTGCCACAACTCAGAACTACGGCACTGATCGCGCCACTCTGGCACCAAGAGCGCCACAGTTCTGTAGAAGGATTCTACAGAATCCAGCTGTTCGCGCCCAAAACTCGCGCCGTACGCGCTGGGACTCAAGGTTATTATATCTAGATTCATTGATCATTTTGGGATTCATGTCTCTAATGAAGTGGTGGACAACACCAATTCTTCCAACAGCCTTATTCAGGAGAAGCATCTGTCCAAGCTTGGACTACATAAGACTCCTGATGGTTGGATGATGGGTGGACAGCCTCAGCAAATGCCTCAGCAACAGGAGCCCTTTGTTGCTGATAGTGAAGACCCTTTGGATGATTTTGCAAGTGAGGGTGACACATCTCAACAGCCTCTTCATTCTCAATTTGAATCCCTCATGCTGGCCAAAATGGATGGGCTTCTACAAATGCATCATGAGTTTAGAGCAGAAACTCAGGGCTCATTCAGGGAAATCAATGCTAGGCTGGATGACATTGAAGCCACCCTTAGGATGGATGATTCTGAAGACTTTTAAAGTCTTAGTTATTTGTTTGTTTTGTACTTTGTTTCTTTTTTTTAAGCTTTGCCATGTACTCCTCATTCCACTAATCAATGAAAAATTATGTTTCTGCTTATCTTAATCTGTTGTGCTTTGCAATTTTTGTCTTTAAAAAGCCAAATAGGGGGAGAAAAAATGAAATTAAGTATGCTCTGTAGTATGCTCTGTTTGCCCCTGTTTTTTCGCGTTTTTTGGACTAAAATTTCAACTGCATAATTTGCAAAAATTAAGGGGAGTTAATGGCTCAAATTGGTTGCAATAAACAAATATATGTTGTGAATGAATGCCAAGTTAAAAACAGATGTCTTTAACACTTGTTCTTGCAAAGGAATTTGAATTTTTCAGGTGTTGAAAAAGCTCAGAAAAATGGTATGAAGACTCTTTAGTTAATCACAAGATCCAATGCTATTCAATTTCAAATTTGGCATGTTTAAAGCCAAAATGGGGGAGATTGTTGATTTGAGGGGGAGTTGCTTGAAGCACAAAGAACTTTGATTAAAGAAAGGATGGTTTTGAACTTTCAACATGCCCTTGAAGCATTGAAGAAAAGCTTGTGATCAAATGTAAAAGGAAGGAAGTTTTCTGATGATCCAAATCATTGCATTCATATCATTCATAAGTTTGAGAATTAAATCACAAGGCTTTAGTAAATTGTTTTAAGTTTTTGAAATAAACTAAGTGTTTTTGGAAAAATAGC
>PYAF01001869.1:205705-216578 GCA_007407185.1 Glycine tomentella
ACACGCGTGACACTCCAGAACTTGCTTCTTTTATTATTTATTCTCCTCTTTTGACCTGAAATTGCACAATTGGTATTGAAATTAGATTTAAACAATAAAATACTAAACTCAACTAATTCTAAGCTATTTACCTAAGTATTTAATCAAATTCTAACCTAAAACTAGACTAAAAACAAGATGTGTTTGCAACACATCAGTTTGTGTCTAGGCTGATTGATCATTTCAACATTGATGTTGAAAATGAGGTTGTAGACAACACAAACTCCTACAACAACCAAATTAAGGAGAAGCACTTGCCTAAGATGGGTATGAGAAAGACACCCGATGGTTGGGTGATGGCAAATCAGATGGCTGAAGAACAAGGAGAAATGGTGGCTGATTCTGATGAAGAACAGCAGCAACCACAGCAACAACAACAGCCTGCACAGCCAATCTTCACAGATTTTGAATCATTGATGATTCAAAGGATGGACTCCATGCTAAAGCTTCAAGAAGACTTCAAGGTTGAAACCCATGAAGCCTTAGAAGAAATTAGGGAAAGGCTTGACTCAATTAAGGCTAACATGAATGATCAAGCCTCTGCTGAGTTCTAGGATTGTTTAGATTTAGTTAATGTTTGTTAAATTTTTTTGTTAAACTTTGTTATGTTCTGTTTCTTTAAGTTTATTTTAATTCAATATTGTACTGCCCCATGTGCATTCATATTAATGAAATATGCTTTCCAATTTAATATCCGTTGTGCCTACCTTATTTTTTGACTTTTAACAAGCCAAATAGGGGGAGAATTGATTAAGGGGGAGTGAGTTTCAAATCACTCTGTTTGCCCCTGTTTTTTGGTTCAGTTTTGGCCAAAATTTTGATTTGAATGAGTGTTGGAATTTAGGGGGACTAGTTATGCAAAATTAAAATCAATCAATTGGTATAGTGCTTAATTGAATAATTCATGAGTTACATGTGCTTTAACACTTGTTTCTTGGCAAAGTATTGAAAGTTTTACAGGTTTATAAAGCTTGATGTTCAACAATGGCTATCTCCAAGTATCTCTGCTTAATCAAATTGAAGATTTGGCATGTTTAAAGCCAAAAAGGGGGAGATTGTTGATTCAAGTGAAGCCATGTACAAATGAGCAAGGAATCAAGGCTTAAGTGTTTTGTGCTTTCAACATGCTCAAGGATAAAAGTTTCAAGAAAACTTGAAGACCAATTTGATTAATGTAAAAGGGAGTTTATGATCTGATAATTCAATTGAGCATATCATGCATGAATCATTCATCTAGGATTGTTAGATTAAAGGTCTTAGTAAAAGCAATTAATTAGAAAGGCATTTAACAAAGTAAAGTTTTTGGAAAAATGAAGTTCTACTGTAGTAATCGATTACTTAAGTATTGGAATCGATTATTTTGTTCTTCGTGCCTTTTAGAAAACAAATCAAGAACATAGTAATCGATTACATATCGAATTAATCGATTACATAAGCCAAAATAGGAAAATCATACTGACTGTCTTAATCGATTACAGATGGGTGTAATCGATTACATTCATGCCTATAGTAAGCATGTTCTACTGAAGTAATCGATTACATATCGTTTTAATCGATTACATCGTTCATTTGAAAATATGTGCCTGACTGTCTTAATCGATTACCATAGTCAGTAATCGATTAATCAATGCATTTAGAAAAAAACATGTCTGTCTGGCTTAATCGATTACCTCACGGAATAATCGATTATATTGTTCATAGCCTAAACCCAGAACACATCAGGAGCACTTTAATCGATTACATTCTTGAATTAATCGATTACAAATGCGAAATAATCGATTACAGGAGCGTGTTTAATCGATTATTTTCAGTTAGAAAGTTGTTATAAATAGAACTCATTGCTCTGTGTTTTTGTAACTTGAGAATTTCGAAATCTGAGCATTCACAAACATTCACAATCTTTCATTAGTGACTTTCTGAGTTTCAAAAGGCATCTGGGCTTCACAAATTCTTATGGGTTTTTGATTCAAAGAAGTGAAGCATCATTGTTCATCAAAGCATAAGGAAAGGAATGCATTGAGTTTGTAATCTGTCATTCAACCTGTTGAATCATTCATTTGCATGAGTTCATGGATTATCAGGTGATATCTTTCCTTATTCTTTGAAGGTGTAAAACAGTTGTTTGAATTTTGTAAAGACTAGTCTATTGTAAATGGGTTTCTTACATGTATAGAGATAGTGTTTCTCTAAGGACAACTGAGTAGTGTTCTCAGTGTGGGTTTTGGTCTCTAAGGGTCTAATAGTGTTTTAGACTTCTGAACTTTATCTAGGGTTGATAAAGAGAGGCTTGTAATTGCTTGTAAGAATATTTTTTGCAATAGTGGAACTCTACTCTAGTGTTGAGTGGAAGAACTGGATGTAGCTTCATAGTGTTTGAAGTGAACCAGTATAAAAATCTGTGGCTAATCTTTCTTCTTACCTATTCATCTCTTAATTGCTTTGTTTGTGAATCAATCTCATTGCACAGAAAGTTATACTCTGTTTTCTATTCTTCTTGAAAAAGGAATTTGATTGAATATTGACTCTTGGTTTTGAAACAATTTTTTAAAGTGATAAAGATCATGTGGTAACTCTGATTTTAAACTTTTAATTTACCAAGATTCAACCAATTCACCCCCCCTCTTGGTTGTGTTGAAGTATTCTATTCATTTTCACTGATGTGGCTGAACCTATTATGATCTTGTAACTAATCCAGGTTTAAAAGAGTAATTACATATATTAAATACGTAGTTAGGTCTAAAAATCTTCTATGTTATGATCATGTAATGGATACGGGGTCACACTCCTAAAGTAGTGCTAACGAGGAACCCAGACTCGTGTGTCCGGGGTGATACTTTGGGAAAAATATGCTTAAGAGATAGGAACCCGGAAGGGGGAGACCTCGTGTTTATTAAGACCTTAGTAAGGTGCCGAGGCATGAACCCGGACGAGGGTTGATCTTAAATTTTGTAAGATGTCGAGGCATGAACCCGGATGAGAGGTAAACATTAGTTTAATAAGGTGCCGGGGTATGAACCCGGATGAGGGAAGACCTTGAACTGAACTTGCACAAGGGTACCCAGGTTATGCATACCAAACTCGACAAGTAGACTTAGTAGTGTAATTTGAACCCGATAATGCCAGAGTGGCATCAGAGGCATTTAACACTTATATATATGTGACCATTCCTCATGTTTCTTTACAAAAACATCATCGTCTTCTTCCTTTCATTGTTTCCGCCATTTCTTAGAGAGAGAAACTTCATAACCTCTTACCCTCGACCAAAACCCTTTGCATGCAACTGGAAAGTTGATAGGAACCACCCAACAGTTCGATTCCGACCTCTGTTCTTTCTATAAACCACCAGACGAAGAGATCGCTTTCTCCAAGAGCCCACCAAGTTCCGTTTTGAAAGGAAAGAAGGTTTTAGGTCGTTCAAGCTTGGAGAAGCCACCCCCTAGCTTTCCTGAATGTTTATAGAGAGTATGTTACGGAGGACGTTGGTGGTTATGACCACGAGGGCGAGAGAGAGTTGGTGTAGCGTTCGAAGCAGGTAAGCTCTCTGTTCTTGAGATTTTTTTCCCTTTACTGTGTTCCACCATACTCCAAGAGAGTGTTGGTTATTGTATGTTATGATGCATGTGGTATTAAGATGGTGTGTTCTGATTTTACTAATAACATGTATATGATGCATATTGTGATGATATGTTGTATGAATGATGAGATTCTCTAGCCAGTAGAATAGACTATGTATGGACTTCCCTTGGAGCCAGTCATGGAACTACTCCTTGTGGTTAATGGATATAGAAACCTGAGAGACTGTGCCCTTAAGTCGATGATCTTCTCTTGGAAGTGTCATATACATCGAAAAGTCCTGAGATTGTGCCCTTAAGTGGATGATCTTTCTCAGGAAAGGAAATATATTGAGAGACTGTGCCCTTAAGTGGATGATCTTTCTTGGTGATATATATATATATATGCTATATTTGTGTTGCATTCCTGATGTTGGTAGCGCCCAACGGAATGACACCTGTGTTGCGACATACATGTAATGTATTGCATGACATGCTTATTTGATGCTATGTATTGTGGAAGTGAACCAGGGGGATGAGAGGCCTCCAAGAACCCTGAGTTTGCTGAGATTGTATCTCACCCCGGATTATCTCTTGCAGGTGATGAGCGAAGGCTGGATGATGCACCCTGGGCCAGGGGACCCGAGTAGGGGAGAGGTGCTCGAATGATACTTCCAGGGCTAAGAGGCCGGGTAGTGGCCGGGCTCCGCTGCAACTTTTTATATTATTTTGAGAGCGTGTTGGCTCACTGTTTTCTTTGTATATATGAATGTATATTTATATGTACGTGTTATGTACCCCGGATGGGGAAAAACACAGACGATGTAAATATTATTATATATATTCTGAATCTTTTGTGCATGAGTTATGTGGTTACCATTCCTTATGCGAAGTTTTGTTGATGACGTAGGATAACATCGTTTTGTTAGTTGCTTCCGTATTAATTAATTAACTGATTCATTATCTTTGATTAATCGCTGCGCTTAACGACCATTTATGAATGTTAATAAACCAGATGCATACGGGGTGTTACAGAACCCTTGGATCCCTTGCTAGCTTAGGTGCAATAACAATCATCCAATGATAAGCTTTCTAGTAATGTAGCTCATTCTGCTTATCGATTGGTTGATAGTGGAGCTTCTCAACATATGACTAATACTCTAAGTCTTCTTAATCATGTGACAAATATCAGTCCTTTAGCAGTTGGCTTACCCAATGGTTTTGTTACTCATGCTATTAAAAAAGGATTTGTTTTTCTTGCTCCCAATTTTTTTATCCATGATGTGTTTGTCCCTAACCTTCAAAGCAACTTAATTTTCGTGGCTTCTTTACTTTCGTCTGATAATCATAAACGACTTTTGTTCACTAATGAGTAGTGTGTTTTGCAGGACCAATACCTGACAGCGGAGATTGGACTGGGTGATTTGCGAGAGGGGTGTATGTGTATCAATCCAGGCCGAGGAATGCATTTATTGTGCGTGTTGATGGCACGAGGGAATTATGACATTTATGTCTTGGACATGCTTCACATAAAACTTTGTCTATGCTTCCTAATGTTTTTAAATTTCATTCTAGTTCAATAAGTAATGCTCCTTGTAATATATGTTGCCGAGCAAAACAAACTCGCTCTCCTTTTTCATCAAGTTTCAATTACAGTAAAGCTTCATTTGGTTTACTGCATTGTGATACATGGGGACCGTATAGTACTTGCTCTTCTACTGGTGCACATTATTTTCTAACGTTGGTTGATGATTATAGTAGGGCCACTTGGACTATCTTGCTTGCTGAAAAAAAATGAGATCTTCACACATATTAAGCTATTTTTGGCTATGATACAAAATCAGTTTGGCAAAATGATCAAGACTTTTTGTTCAGATAATGATACATAATTTACAAGTAATGCAATGGCAAATTTATTTGGCGATTTAGGCATTTCTCATCAAACTTCTTGTGTTTATACTCCGCAGCAAAATGGTCGTGTTGAACGAAAAAACTATCACATTTTAAACGTTACGAGAGCATTGTGTTTTCAAGCACACTGCATGTACAGCTTTGGGGTGATTGCGTTTTGATTGCCTCTTATTTAATCAACCATACGCCATCCAAATTGCTTAATGGTGTCACTCCTTATGAAAAATTGCATGGTTTTGCTCATGATTTTTCGTTGCTACGAGTTTTTGGATGTCTTTGTTATGCCACTCTTCAACCTAAACCGAAGGATAAGTTTGCTGTCCATTCAACTAGGTGTATATTTGTTGGTTATCCTTCTACTCAAAAAGGATGGAATTGTTTGACTTGGAATCAGAAAAATATTTTGTGTCTCGCGGTGTCTCCTTTCATGAATTGGTGTTCCCGTTGTTGCTACTCCTGCAAATGACAATGTAATTTCTCCCTGTGTTCCTTGCGCTAATTGCTATGAGGCTCTCACTATGATGATGTCCCTCTTGTTCCGTCGAAAATTTTAACTCCTGACATTAAGAATGCACCTGATCCCCATGTGCCTGGTCCAATCATTAATGATAGGGGGAGTTCGGCTCTTGCTTCTCCACATGAGTTGGTCCCTGGTCCTTCCTCATCTCTTGAATCAGTACCTTCAAAACGCGCAAGACAACCTCTTGCTTACTTGAAAGACTATGAATATTGTCTTCTTGATACACATACATTGTCAGGCTCTTCCTCCAATTTAGTTTCTGTTTCAGGTACTTGTTCTCCTTATCCACTTGCTAATTTTGTGACTAACTCTTGTTTTTCCTCCAAGCACCAATCGTTTTTGGTAGCAATAGATGCTTCTTCTGAGCCACGATCTTGGTGTGTTGCTTTGTCTGATTCTCGATGGGTTGATGCAATGCGTAAGGAGATTCATGCTTTGAAAGATACTAACACTTGGCATTTGGTTGATCTTCCACCTAGCAAGCGAGCATTACCATCTCAATGGGTTTTCCATATTAAACATCATGTGGATGGTTCCATTGAATGCTACAAAGCTAGGCTGGTTATGGAGGGAATTGACAAATTAAGGGAGAGGATTTTCATGAGACATTTGCTCCAATTGCAAAAATGGTAAGCGTTCGTACTTTTCTTGTTGTGGCAATTGCGAAACATTGGCATCTTCATCAGCTTGATGTCAATAATGCCTTTCTTCATGGCGATTTTGATGAGGAGGTTTACATGAAATTACCTCCCGAATTTAGTGGGGTTTTGTAACACCCCGAAATTTTCAAAACTATAATCAAAGTATTATCTGAATTATTCTTGCATAATTATTGATGCACATATTAGGTCATGAAAGATTTGATGGTTTATATTTGAATTATTTGGGTGAAATATCAATTAGAGACATTACGGAAATGATTGAAGAGAAATGACCATATTACCCTTTCTTTAAAACAGAAATTACGGAAATGCCCTTGAGGTGAAATGACGTTAATGCCCCAGGATATTTTTGAAAATTACAAAAATGCCCTAGATATTTTAGTGAGATATTTTAAAATGAAAATTACATAAATGCCCTTGGATATTTTGGAAATGACAAGAATACCCATAGATATCTTGGCTAGATATTTTATGATGGAAATGACAATTATGCCCTAGGATGAATAATGAAATTACCATAATGCCCTTTAGGTCAGAAATGACCAGATATCCTTAGAGATTTTGTGAGAACTGATAGAGTGCTTTTAGTTGAGCATTTTTCTATCCTTCTTAGCTTACTTGACCTCTCTTGGACCTTTATTTTCCTATTCTAATTCAGTTTTTGGGCCTAGGCAAGTAAGTGGGCTTAATTGTTAATTGTTGCGTATTTTCGGATTTTTGCTCACTTGACGTATCTGACTTGTGCAGGACCTATAGGGAGCTACCAATCTCCGAATGGAGCGTTCTAGGAGTCCCTGGAAAGATAACGAAAAGATCTACAAGTTGGCTACAAATAGCCCGAGGCCAATTCTGTCATTTAGAGGGTCATTTTTAGCTTTGAAGTTAGCGCCTCTGCACTTGTAATTTTGGGCTGCGAATTTGACTTTCATGGTCGTAAATAGCAAATAATTAGATTGTTGGGCTTGTTTGTGGCCCATTTTATTTTCAGAACTCCGTCACTACATATATTAGTGACTTTAGTGAAACTTGGGCACCACTTTTTACATTTCAATAAACAAGTTTTATTTTTCATTCCTTTAGTTTTTAGAATCAAACTCTTGTTCTTCATTTTCTCTCTACTGTTCTTGCTTGTTCTTCATTGTTCTTCATTTTCGTTTTTCTGTTCTTACATTTTCGTGCAACCATTTCATGGGACTTTCATTGATGATGATCATGGAAGGCTAAATCCTCAATCAATCCAAGAATCCAACCCAAGCACAAGGAGAAAGTAGTAGTAGGGAGAAAGTAGTGTAGTGTAGTTGTTTTTGTAGTGTCATTTGCTGTCCCAAAATTTTTTCCAACTTGTGCAGTTTGAGTTGCGATTTGTTTCCCAAGGTTTATCCCCCATTTTAAACAAAAGCAACCCCTATAGGGGTTGGGTGTAGGTTCAAATTGGGAAATTCGAACTCTAAGTAGGAGTTTTGGACCAATTTTTATAATTGGCGTAGGGACATTCTAGTAATTTCACAGCAAACTATCTCGGAATGGACTGAAATTTTACCAGAAGGTGTAGAAAATTCATACATCAAGTTGACCAGGGGTCCAAATCGCCAAATTCCATCGTTTAGACCATTTTTAGGCGATTTTCAAATTTCATGATTTTTAAAAATAACCAAAAAGATCACAAAAATCAATCATGATTTTTAGACATTCACTGTTATTTTTTTAGATTTTTTTCAAAAATTTTTAGGGCAGTTTTCCAATTTCTATTTCATTTCAGCATATATAGTTAGTAGTGTCCTGGTAGCATAGTTGTTTGATATTTCTGTGCTGTCTGTGTTTATTGTTCCTTATGATCTGAACTGTGTATGACTAGGTCCACATCAAGTGACCTACATTCATTTGATCCTGAGATAGATAGGACATTTCATAGATTAAACAGACATAACCCTAGGTTAGATGACTTTGATAGTGTAGTTTTAGACAGTAGTGTAGTATCTTCTGACTTTGATTCTGAATTTGCTTCTACTCCTTCTACTTCTACACATCTTGATATCATGGCTGATAACAACCTAACTCTTAAGGAGTTAGCTACACCTGATGTTGTTTACCAACCTTGGTGTATTCAATACCCTGAGACTGAGGTCAGTTATGAATTGAAATCTGGACTAATCCATTTGCTTCCTAAGTTTCATGGACTTGCTGGTGAGGATCCACATAAACACCTTAAGGAGTTTCATGTGGTGTGTTCCACCATGCGACCACATGATGTTCATGAGGATTATGTTAAGATGAAGGCATTCCCTTTCTCTCTGGATGGTGTTGCTAAAGATTGGTTATACCTTCAATCGGATCCTATCGCCACATGGACTGACATGAAGAGAAGATTCTTGGAGAAATTCTTCCCTGCTTCTAGAACAGCATCCATTCGGAAGGAAATTTGTGGCATAAGGCAGTTTCCTGAAGAGTCTTTATATGAGTATTGGGAGAGATTCAACAAGTTGTGTGCTACATGTCCTCACCATCAAATCAGTGAGCAATTACTGATTCAATATTTTTATGAAGGATTGATGTTGATGGATATGAGTATGATAGATGCAGCTAGTGGAGGCGCTCTGATGGACAAGACCCCTCTTGCTGCAAGGCAATTGATTTCTAACATGGCAGCCAACTATCAACAATTTGGTGCTAGAGTCACAACAACTAAGGTGATGGCTGCAAATGAAACTTCTGTCTCTATGGTTGCTGATAACCAAAGATTGGAGAACAAATTGACTGAGTTGACATCCCTTGTGAGGCAGCTTGCTATTGGGCAACAACAGAATGTGATGGTAGCCAATCAACCAAGGCTCTGTGGTATCTGTTCTGCACCTGATCATCCCACAGATGCATGCCCCACTCTCCAAGAGACAGAACAACCTGCTGAAGTCTCTGCCATGCAACCTGGCCAGTCATTTAGACCTCAACAACAGTATAATCCTTACTCCAACATTTATAATCCTGGTTGGAGAGATCACCCAAATTTGAGGTATGGTCCTGGCCCACAACAACAACAGCCTTTTAGACCTCCACAACAACCCTTCCAGCCTGCCACCACTAAATACCAACCTCCTCCTTTTAGACAACAACCACAGTTCCAGCAACCTGCACCTACACCTACACCTACACAACCTGTGCAGGCTAGTTCTGGACCTTCTTTGGAGGATTTAATGAAGCAAATGGCCACCAACAACCTTCAGTTTCAGCAAAATGTTAGTGCCACCATCCAGGACCTGCAGACTCAAATTGGACAGTTAGCTACAACTGTCAACCAGATGCAGCAGCAGGGTTCTTGTAACCTTCCAGCACAACCAGTTGTTAATCCAAAGAATAATGTGAGTGCTATTACCTTGAGGAGTGGCACGGAACTTCCAGATGCTGGTGCTAAGAGTGATGCTGGTACTGGTAAAAAATTTGATGATGGTGCCAAGATAGATGCTGCACCAAAATAGATTCCCTTACTTTTTCCCTCTAGAGCCATTCCTGCAAAGAAAGTAGTGGACCTTGATTCTGATCTGCTTGAGACTTTCAGGAGGGTGGAAGTTAACATTCCCCTCCTGGATGCCATCAAACAAATCCCAAAATATGAAAAGTTCTTGAAGGACTTGTGCACCCACAAGAGGAGGCTTAAGGGAAATGAGCAACTGAAGATGGGCAGAAATGTTTCTGCACTGATACAGGCCACTCGCAACCATTTCCCTCTCCCTTTCATTGATCAGGTTTTAGAGAGGTTGGCAGGTAAATCACATTACTGCTCTCTTGATGGTTTTTCTGGTTGCATGCAAATCCACATTGCACCAGAGGATCAACATAAGACCACATTCACTTGTCCATTTGACACATTTGCTTACACCCGAATGCCTTTTGGCCTATGCAACACACCTGACACTTTCCAAAGGTGCATGGTAAGCATATTTTCTGATTTATTAGAAAGTTGAATGGAGGTGTTTATGGATGATTTCACTGTGTATGATTCCTCTTTTGATGCATGTTTGGATAGTCTCTCTAGAGTGCTTGACCGATGTATTAGTACTAACCTTGTTCTTAACTTTGAGAAATGCCATTTCATGGTGCATGAGGGTATAGTCCTAGGACATTTGGTCTCTAGTAGAGGTATTGAGGTCGATAAGGCCAAAATTGATGTGATTACCTCTTTGCCTTACCCCGCTTCT
>PYAF01001869.1:223656-233973 GCA_007407185.1 Glycine tomentella
AATCCATTGATGAATGAATATGAACGAATCACAGATGAGAATGCAAATTATCACACCACAGATATGCAGCTTTTCTTGACTTTGATTGAAAGTAAAAACTTCAACACATGATCTTCATGAGTAATTGATTCTATGAAGCTTCTACAATGTTTCTTTCTCAGATTTTTATCACTAATGAAAGCACTGATTGTTTGTGAATGATCACTCAACAAAAATCTCAAAAGCACTTGATAATTCTCTTCTCTTTTATTTTCTGTCGTAGTGACTTCTATTTATAACAGAATTTTTACCAAAAATAATCGATTAATTTAGCTCCTGTAATCGATTAATCCAAGATTGTAATCGATTAAAATGCTTATAGCTCGTTCAAGATTCCAAGAACGAATAGTTTAATCGATTAAACCGACACGTAATCGATTAAGCCAGTAAGATATGTTTTTTCTATTTAGACAAATTAATCGATTTTGATTTCCTGTAATCGATTAAAACTGAATGATAGTTTCTACCAAAACATATGTGTAATCGATTAAAATATTTGGTAATCGATTAAGGCAGTCAGAACAACTTTTCAATGTTTGCCTTTGTAATTGATTAAATCATTGAGTAATCGATTATAATGATCATGTCTAGATTTCAAAAGGCAGTTAGAACAAAATAATCGATGTCACCAACCTGGTAATCGATTATTCCTGTGAAATATTATTTTTCCAAAAACTTAAAGCCTTTTTAACTTTTCAAAATGATTTTCTTTGATTAATCCCATTAACCTAATAATCCTATATGTATGAATGATGCATGTTATCCAATATTGGATTATCAGATCATACATTTTCTTTTACATGATCAATTTGAACTTTTCTTCTTAAAGCTTCCTTTTGCATGTTGAAAGCACAAAACTCTTTACTTTGATCTTCAATGATGCTTGGCTTCATCTGAATCAACATTATATGTCTCATATGCATATGCCCGGCGGGGGTTAGTCCGCGTTATTTGCCTCAGAGAGGAGGTATGTCAGATAGTTAACTGAGTCTGTGTGTTCAGACAAGAGGAGTCTGAGCTGGGGGGTGATTGGCAATGAGGGCCACGCCACCCATGATGATCACATGAAGTGTGGGTGACCTTCCTATTGCAACACTGCAATACCTTGATTGATCGGATAAGTTCTGTGCCACTGGGATGAGACTATCTTGACTGTTGGTACCACATGATAAGAATCAAAGAGAATCATGCATTATATCTTGAGGATGATGTTATGAATATCTGTATATTGAATGTATTTTGTTGCTTAAATTATGTTTATCATGAACTTACCCTGTATTTTGTGTCTGTGGTTGACACTTGCTATGACCTCGATTTTATTCGGGCGAGCAAACGAACAACAAAGAAAGAGATTGTCAAGAAGTTTTGTTTGAAGATGTGTTATTTGAAGATGTGATGCTTAAGGATGTATTCTGTTGAGATAGAATGTTTTAGTTATTTGTATCATGTAAAAGAATCGAAATCAGTTTGTACTCTTATTTTACATTACATCAGTGTACTAATTATTAATCAGTAATGAAAATCTCTTTAAATATCAGTTATTAGTAAATTTGGTTTGGTATTTTTAAGTAAGTTGAAAAGAATTTTCATCAAAAATCAAATAAAATACAAGATGGTAATTCGAGGCATTACAGGTTTAACATCCAAGGTGTGTCGTTTACAGAAGTCTTTGTATGGCCTCCGTCAATCTCCACACAATTGGTTTGCCAAACTTACTTCTTCTCTTCTTCATTATGGTTTTATGCAATCCAAAACTGACTACACCTTATTCACTTTGACTCGCGGCAATATTTTTCTAGCATTATTAGTATAAGTTGATGATATTGTGCTTGCTTGTAATGATGATTCTGAGTGTGCTAAGGTTAAATCGTATTTGGATTCTTGCTTTAAAATTAAGGATTTGGGTGCTTTGAAGCATTTTTTAGGTATTGAGGTTGCTCGAAATAATTCTAGTTTGGTTCTTTTTCAATGGAAATTTGCTTTGGATATTTTAGCTGAAGCTGGTATCGATTCCTGTAAACCAGCTCTCTTTCCTATTAAGCAAAAACATCACTTGGTGCTTAGTACGAGTCTTGATTTTGTTGATCCTGGCAGGTATCATAGGCTTATTGGTTGTTTGGTGTATCTTACTATCACTTGCCCAGATTTAAGCTATGTTGTTCACACTTTGTCTCAAAAAACAAGAACATTTTGACGTTGTGCTTCAGGTTTTGCGCTATGTTAAGGCTAATCCAGGACAAGGTTTGTTTCTTTCTGCTAATTGTGATCTTCAAGTTCATGCTTTTTGTGATTCTGATTGGGCTACTTGTCCTTTAACTCGACGTTCGATTACTGGTTATTTTATTATGTTGGGTCAGTCTCCTATCTCTTGAAAATCCAAGAAGCATGTCACAGTTTCTCGTTCATCTGCCAAGGCTGAGTACAGATCAATGGCTACTACAACTGCAAAATTATTATGGTTGAAATCGTTCCTTGATTCTCTAGGTATTGATCATGCAGGGCCTATGTTATTAAGTTGTGATAATCAAGCTCCTCTTCATATTGCAGCTAATCCTATTTTTCATGAACGATCAAAACACATTGAGTTGGATTGTCATTTAATTCAGTAGCACATTCAATCTCATACTATTGTCACTTGTTTTGTTCGTAGTAATTCTCAGCTCGTTGACATGTTTACAAAGACACTAGATCGTGTAGCTTTTTTTGGCTAATCTAGACAAGTTGGACATTTCATATCTTCATGCTCCAACTTGAGGGAGAGTATTAGAGAAAATATTGGAAGATAATAATAATTTTCTGTTTGCAACTAAGGTTAATATCTTTTATAGAAAATATTGAAAAATAGTAACAAGTTTTCTGTTTGCATCTAATGTTATGGGTGATTATGGTTATTTGTAGTTTTATTATGAATTTATAGTTAGGTCGTTTATATTGTATTTTTAAATTGTATATCTTCTTAATCATGGTACAACAGCATGGTAACCATTTGTCACCGCTTGTCTATTTAACGACAGAACCTTAATCAATGCAAACACACAAAAATTATCACAAACACCATTTCTAATACTAAACTAGAGAAACCCATAACAAAAGGTACAAACCCACTTCAAATTTCCACATGAAGCCAAGATATGTTCATACTGGCTGACCCACGGAGAGAGAGAGGAATAACTGAATAAGAATTAATGAGATAAATTTCTCCTTTTCAGCTGTTATTTTACATTCTTCAATTTCCTTGAAAAAAATTAGCCGATCAAATTGCTGCAGAATTTTAAAATTTCGGAATTTAAAAACCTCGTCATAAGTATTCGATAACAACACCCCGTTAGACATATATCAAGCGTGACACGCACATGAGAATGTTTCTTCATAATCAATGTTGTGTCTTTTTGAGGAAGAAAAAACAAATCTCTGAAGCAAGATATACCTTATTTCTATAAACTTTTTTTCCACTATGCTTTACATTAAAGATTATTTATTCCTTAATATGGCTTTTCAAGTTCTGTGTACGGACTTCATTTAGCGAGATTAGCTCAGCCTGAAATGCTTCTTTTCATTATGGCCGATATAATCCATAATTTAGGTTCATAACTCCCCACACTCATATGTAACAGAGTGCTACATTACATACAAAAACGTTTTCAATAAATAAGGTTATTTTGAAAAAAAATAGTTTCAGAAGTGAGCTTCTAGCTAGAAAGGTAATCATAATTAAAAACTTAATTAAAAGCTGAAAAATTATCTTATTAAATCATAAATGTTTAATAGAATTATATGTTAAAATAACTGAAAAATATAAAATTACATGAATAAACATAAACATTTATCTTGAATTGAAAAAATCTAATAAATATTCAAGAACAAGAAATAAATATACTAAAAAAAATCATTTATCAAATAATTAAAAATTAATTAAAATATCTTACTGAACACATTTTAAACCTCGTAAAATTTTGAACATATATCTCCAATTTCTTCAACAGTAATTGTCTCAATAAAACCATCATAATTTCCACCCAAAAAAAAAAACCATAATTATTTACCCGTTTTATCATGCATCGAATTTCATGGGAACCAGGTCACTGTCAATAAATTAAGAGTACTATATAAATGAAACACCAATCTAGACGGGCATTTGATTAGTTAGCTACTAGGTTTCCGATTACATTTTTAAACTTAGTTCAGTGTGTTTAGTGTGAATTATAACGATAAATACATTCCATGTAACTTTTCTAAGTCACTTGTACGGTAGGCTAGTTGGACATGTAATCCGATCCATCGGTGCATCATTATTGTAAGTTTGTACCCCTTTCCAATCAAGGGACTAAAAGTAAATTTCCTAAGGAAACCTCTAAACTTTAATTAGACACTTCTTGTGAGAAAACTATCAAGCACCTACACTTACGTTCTAGAGAAATTTTCACATGCTCAATATCTAAGTAAAACCTTCAAATTCGTATGAAACTCGTTCAAAAGGGGTATTTGAAGCGACAGCCTAGAAGAGCTCGAGCATTCAAAGCTACAGTTTTTTAAGTATTATTAAATTCTAAATGAAATAAGATCGAATAGGAGGTCCATTAAACTGTTTTCATATTATGTCTTCAAAGCAAAGAACACACAATGTTCTGAAATCCATAATCCCACATCACATGGTAAAACATAAGAACACATCAGAAATACCACAATCAAATACACAACTCAGATTATCTATGCCCAACACAGGCAGGCAGGTAAGACTTGACACTTGAGACTCCACAGCTCAGAAACCATGAATCTTGATATGCTCCTTCTTCACGATGCCAGCCTGTTCACATTCACAAGTGAAAATCCAACAAGATAATTAGATAGAGGATCCTGGTATCCAAATATTTCAAAAATATTGTTCAAAAACAATTCCAGATTTTTTTTCATGTAGCTGGAGGTATGAATCAAGGTGTACTAGTCAGAATGTGACTGAACAAGTATGATCAGCATTCTACAGGGTAATAGATACCATCAATTCAATTATAAGATTGCAAAACATTGTCACAAGACCCAACTATGATTTATGCTAAATAAAGTCCATTCAGCTACAATACAACCATGATTTACACCATTAACATCTACTTATGCTTCCTTTTCGTTTCTCTCTGCATTCTTTTTCTTACAAGACCATAAAAATTCAAGTTAAATAAATTTTCTACTCCTTTAGAGGAGTAAATAGGGCATGGGTGCACATTCAACATATATAATTCCAAAATATTGGATATGACCTCTGGATTTTAACTGCCAAATTATTTGTCAAAAGACTGTCCAACTAATATTGCAACATCAAAATTACTTAAGGAAGTATTGTTCAAAAGGATATCCAATTGCCTACGCTGTTACTATGTCATTCCCAAGACCAATAAATAAAATCAAAAGGCACAATCAAGAAGCTTATTCTCTAAAATGAGTCATTACAAAATAAGCCTTGAAACACCATTGTGAAAAACAGTAAACCAAGAAGAGAAAAAAAAATATGAAAATTAAAATGGAGAAATTAATTAGGACAACACACTATATAAAACAAACATGAGGTAATAGTTACCTGGACTAGGAAGGTAGAAACATTCTTCCTCTGATCACCTTGAAGTTGAATAACCTACAACCACAAACATGTGTTACTTGAATTAACAAGGGATAAATCATTGTTTGACAGGAGGATGTCAACAACACATACCTGTCCTAGTTCTGGGTCCTGAACAACTGTTCCATTGCAACAGAACTCTTTCTTAACATCTTTAAGTATCTTGTTATAGCTGAATTCTTTTTTCAATCCCTGGACGGTTGTCAGGCTTTTCCTACCATTTCGCTGCTGTACGCGAATATGCACATACTCCTTTGACCCAGCACCCGAGTCATCAGCATTTGCATCAGCAAAAGGATCTACAAATTGAGGCCAGACAGTAAACACATTATATAATATATATATATATATATATATATATATATATATTGCATTCAATCACTAAACCTAACTGGTAATAATCACAGTAACTAAGTACCTATAAGATATACAAATTACTACAGTAAGACATAAAAGTTAGATCAGTTTGACACAGAAATTGTGAAGTTCAACAATAGGTACCCTTTTCTGCAAGTACAGATACCACAATAAAACTAAGAGAGGAAAACATTTAAAGAAAAAACCCACTATGTTAATCTTACATATATAATCAACTGATATTTATTCTCTGTAAAAAGATCACAACATACCGAAGGCAGTAGGAATTTGATCGTCTAATTCAGACATAAAACTTGAATCTCGAAGACCAAAGGTTCTACCAACCAGATTGCTCAGACCTGAAATTGCAATCAACAAATTAGCTACATTGAATTACTATGATAGCACGCTTTAAAAAATTACAAAAGCAAAACCAGAGTCATTAATCATCGCATCAAAATAATCTTCAACACACCAAACGAAAGAAGGTATCAGCAATGACCATCCCATGTATTACAAATTGTTTACCTAATTACCTTTCTTTCGAATTAAAAACACCAAAAATAATGCAACTAAATGATTTAAAATGAAACCAATTAAATAAAACCCACAATTAGTTTAAACTTTTTCACAATTTAAAATACTAATTTTAGATAAATTCAAAAGATCTCAGTAGCACAAAACAGAATGCTTTCCTAGATTACAGGTTTTTGACTTAAAATTGATATAGTTCATAGTGACAATCTAGTAAGCACACCGTCAAAAAGTTGTCACAAAAAAAGTCCCATACCTCAAAAATCACCGTACACCAAAATTAAAATGAAATATTGAATTAAAAAAAAAAACTTTCACTAATCACAAATATACGATTTATAGCTAAATGATCTGATTAAGAATATATCAAACCCCAAAAAAATTGTATGGTAAAGAAAAAAAAAACAGAAAAGAAAATTGAGTCAAACTTAGATCATGGGCGATAGAGCGAAAGTCGAACCCTAAAATTAGCACGGAAGAGAAATCAAATCGGAGAAGAAAAGATGATCGGAGATTACCTTACCCGAAACTTAAGGTTTTGATACGTCAAAGGTAGGGTCAAGAACTGAAACCCTAAACTGGATAAGGCTGAAGTGAAACTTTGATTGCCTTTTCTTTCTGCGACTCGGTGAGGTGTGGTTATGGTTGGAAGAACAGGTATTTAATAAAGAAAATCGCAAGGGGCACGTGTGTCACGTGTTATGATCTGGAAAACAGTGAGTTGGTGACACCCGGTTCATTTAATGTTGAACCTTTGAAATTCGTATTTTAGATGGATTGAATAAGTTTGATTTGTAAAATAAATTATCTTTATTAAAGGTTTATATTTAATCTACAAAATTTTATGAATAAACAGGCCGATTCACATGTCTAAATAGTAATTTAATCATTTTTAATAAAGTCAATTTTGTAAAGTGATATAATTTTGTTTAAATATTTTTGTTATAAAATTAAGTTAAAAATAAAATTTAATATAAAATTATTGATCCAACACAAAAATTATTTAAAGTTATTTTAATTTAGAATCAATTGTGCATCCAAAAGTAATTATAAAAACTTTTTCAATGTGAAATAATAAAAAATGTGAAAAATTATCTAAAATTAATTTTAAACTCAAAATCAATTTTATAACATGAAATCTAAGAGTGTTCATTGAGCGGGTTTGATAAAATCCATGATCCAACCAATACATATTTGAATGGATTAGGTTTGGTCAATTTTTTACATTTTTTGTGAAATCCAAATAACTCAATTAATAATTATTATCATCATCATCATCATCACTAGCTTTGTAGATAAAAATATACATTAAAATAATTTTTTTAAAGATTAAAATGATTTCTTCTTAACTCTTGGTATAACCGAAAGATTTCAAATGATTTTAAACTGGCTATACACAAGAAATATATAAGAGAAAATTTAAATATTCAATTAAATGTTGGCTAAATTATGTAATCTCAAAAAATAGATAAAAATATAAATAAAAAATGACAATACCTAAATTTTAGATAACAAAATTTCTTGGATGTTTTTTATTGTGAAGTTTTCATCTTTTTCGTTGTTGTTCATGTGATTGTTGACTACTCAATCATAATAATATATTATTATACGCTAAAGTAACAAATTTTTAATGTTCAATAACAAATCTTTCACCAACAATGTAACAACCTAATTTCTAAGTTGATTTTATTACTAGTATTTTTACTTAGAATAAAATTTTTTCAAGAAACGTGTATTAGTGAAAATTCTAAGTCATTAAAACTTATAAAATATGTAAAGACTAATACATTAGTCAATGTCTCTATTACAAAAGTTTATACAAGTACAAAACTCTTTTCAAAATCCAGCCTAGTACATAGCTTCTTCAATATATCAACACTACTCCAGAACCTCAAGGAACTTGACCAGGGCTGCCATCTAAGAAAAACAGGAATCAAATCTTGTGAGAAATAAATTTCTCAGTAGGCAAAGCTAAATCCCGACCTTATTAGTAGGTTAGTAAAATCATTCAAATAATCAAACACATCCACAAGAAATATGCAACTATATGAATGCATGAGATGAACTATTTCAAGGCAAATGGCCTCCACATATCGTACTGTATGTGGCCACACTAAGTGTGGACGCTGCTATAGTCTTACGCAAACATGCATGAATTTTGCCATATATCCTTGCACCTGGGTACTACATATCGTACTGTATGTAGCATCAGATTCTGTTTTCCCAAAGCCTCGTACTGGACTTGGATCATGGAAACATGAATCCACCTATCTCATTCCCATCAACATCCATAAAAATCAAATCCATAAGCAAAATACATATTACCTTATGGAAACTATTTTCATCATATCATCATATGTATCATAAGTATGGTTAAACCGCTATATCTTATTCAAGCAAAATTATTACCAACTTAGGCATGACCAAAGAATATCCTCACAGAAAATTATGTTAGTAATCTAACTAATAATCCATAATATGTCTTTCAAATAATTTCTAATCCCTTGAAATTTCATAAAAAAAGATTAAAGCCTAGAATGCATCTTTTATTCTCTTTTCACCCACCACCTCAGTAATTAATCTTCAAATCAAATCATCAAGTATTTAAACCATTCAACTACATACCATTCATCCTCTACTTCAAAAATTAAATCAAAATCTTTTCATAAAAATATCAATAGACAGTCCAAAATTTCATCAAAATCACCTAAAAAAATCATCAAATGGGCTTCCATACATCACCAATATTGATGGGTATAAATCATCACCTATCTTATGGCTTAAATGAACATATTCTCATCAAAGAATAACCTTCAAATAGCACGAAATTCAAGCCTAAATAATAATCATAATTCAGCCTACTAAAACATGTAAATTAATCCAAACCATTGATTAACTAGAGATTTAAGCTTAGCCTACCTCAAGTGAGTTTGAGTCTTGATATCCTTCTAAGCTTGTTAAATCCTTCCTAAGGTTGTTTGCCTCTATACATAATTTCTTCAAGGTGATGGGGTTTGCTTGATTTAAGCTTTAAAAGGAAAGATGAAATGAAATGAAATGAAATGAAAGTGGTGTGAGGGAGAGAATTCACGTGAGGTTTGAAGAAAGGAATGGTCTTGGAATTGGCTTGTACTTAGGTTCATCCTCCTCCCTTTATATAGTGGTGAAGAAATGATTACTTAGAGAAAAATCTCATAAGCCATCATTATTCCTTTACAAGTGTCCCTACACTTGTTATAATCTTAAGACTTCCTTTCTTTCTTCCTTCCAAGTGTCCTACCACTTGGCATGATCTTAGAGCTTCTTTTCCTTTGCTTCCAAGTGTCCAAAATCATGAAGTTTCTCCATTTCTCTTGCATTTTCGTGGAGTAGTTTGCCATGGAAGATTTTTATGCTTTTTCTTTCATTCTTGAGTTTATCCCAAATCTGTTTTAGTAAAATTCTAATTCTAGATTCGTTAACCGTTGGATCTCTTTAAAATTTTAAAGGTACTCTACTATCTCACATATGTAACTTTTGACCGTTGGGATTATTGAAATAATGTCTAGAGCTGTCCACGTGAAAGATGGAAGAGTGTAGAGAAATCTTGGCTTGATTTTTATGTTATCTTGCATCCATGCCATACAAGTGTCTTCCACTTGTTTTCATCTTATGGCTTGCTTTCCAAGTGGCTTATCATGAAGTTTCTTTCTCCTTCTACAAGCTTCTTCACGTGAAAGACAAGCTCAAAGGGAAGGAATACAAATTTTTCTTCCTTTCATGCTACATGTGGTCATTTA
>PYAF01001869.1:234073-249176 GCA_007407185.1 Glycine tomentella
TTTATCCCAATGATAGTTTAAATTAATCCCAAGCAGTCTTATACAGGGCAATACATAAACCTTTCATTCTAGACTACATCTTTATCTTGTTTTTGATTGGTCTATACTTCTTCTGACCGTCAAAATTACTAAACCATTTTAAATAGGTCTATTCATCCTATAATTAGGAAAAAATTCTATAGATTTTATGTACCATTTTCCCATATTTTTCTGATGCTTGAGTTTTCTTGAATACAGCCTCAAAGTTGTCATCTTCTAAAATTTGTAGAAATTTTATTCTAGAGTTTTGTGTCACAAAATATGTTGATACTTAGTCAGCTAAGTGTATTCTATAATTTCATCAAGTTTCTACAAAATTTCTAAAGTTATTTGAGCATTTTTGGCTTAGGGGCATTTTGGTAATTATGTCATTCAACCTAGGGGTATTTTGGTCATTTTTAAAAATGTCCAAGGTTTTTTTTTTTTTTGTAATTTTCATCTTAAGGGTTTTCTAGTAATTTCTACTTCATGGAAAGATTAATATAGTTATTTTTCTCTAAACATACTTGTATCCAATTATCATCACATTTTTATAATTTTGGGGATGTTACAAACAAAGGTTGGTTTAATTGGTAAACAACAATTCATATTCAAAAAGGACATGAATTTGATTCTCGCTACTGATGTGATAACTTTATTGGCGGTCAATTCATAAGTACCTCTATAAGCGCTCTTTAAACCTTGAGACATGTCCTGATCCTGATGAGTTCCCAAGACTTAACTCATAAAAAATTTCATCATAAAAAAATAAAACAAATCCTTCTAGTTGTTTACCAACATGTTGTTAGCCCGAGTAGAATTAAGTTCAATCTCCTTCGTGTGAATGAAAAAAAATGTAATTGAAAGGAGAGACTTCACTAATGTGATCAACCAGATTCTCCTCTTAATAGGAGAAAGGTATTCGTTTGGCCTATTTATAAACTATTCTTAACCTCAATCCATAAGCAATGTGGGCAGTAACAAATCTTAATACAAGGGTTTGTTGTTGGATAACATGTAAGCCCAAGTTGGTAAGTTATAAAGATAACTCCAATTTTTTCATTCACGTTAAGTCCGAGCTTAGGTGTTCAACTCAATTTTTTCAAATAAAATATTAAATTATTGAAAAAAAAAGAATTGTTGATTTGATAGACTTGTGTTGCTTATAGAAGAAGTTTAAGGTGAAAACTTCTTCCTTCAACAAAAAGTTCTGTTCCCAAACATGCCTGGATTGCATCAATTTTTAGAAAGTCAAATACAATTATACAACTTACTTGATTGATTGGTTAATTTTTCTTATATTGACTCTTCCGGTTTCTACAATTATAACATAAAGATATTTCAGCAATAAAAATAATCACAATAAGATTGTTTAATAGAATGAAAGATAAATTTCTTGGATATGATATGATTATTTATATTGGAAAAAAATAATGAAAAGCTTCAATTTTTGAATTTGATTATTGATGACGTCAAGGACTTAAAAGAACTAAAAGCTTTCTATAAAGTTATATGTATGTGATGTTTTAATTCTATTTCATTTTGCAGCTTTTTTTGTAATGACAATACTTTAGTATCAATTTTTAGAGCAAATTACAATAATCTCCCCAAGGTTTACTCAAATTACACTTGTGCCTCCTCCTTTTTTTACATTATGTTGGTCTCCCCTCCTCTACACTTTTCGCTAACCTTTTCATCTCCTTTTGCAAACCCAAGAATTCCTTCCCCTCTGTTTCCAACAAACCTAGCCTATAGAATAACCAAACACTGATGTGGTCAAGAATGGAGCCATATACATCGTAGGGTTTGATGGTGCCACCACCTTGGTGCTCGATGCCTACATTGTCCATCAAAGCAGGAGGTGGCAACACAAGGGAGGATGAGCGGAATCATGGTGAAATCGATGAGAAGGAAGTCAGGTCTCTCTGTAGATCTCGAGTTGTCACAGATCCCGCTCACCATTTTTGTATATCTGTAACACCCCGTAGGCCTCCGGTGCGTTATCGTTAATTATATCAGATTAGCGCTTAAAAACATAATATAAAACTCAGCGGAAGCAAAGAATCGCTTTTCTTGATTCATTATGTATAGAATAAAAGCACATTACATAAAACATACACACAAGATAGATATTCACACCCCTGCTGATCCAGTTTCTCATACTTAAACATAGGCAGATAAACAGAAACATTACAAGCATACTCAGGAGGAACATCATATATCATATCATCATCAGTTCTGTATATACATATATACAACAGTCTCACACCATACCGTGGTGATACAAAAGAATATCTGCCCTCATCGAGGGTATACAGAATTGTACATAACTCAGGTGTACACACACCAGCCCTTATCAAGGGTGCAAAACAGAATCAAAACAAAACTGAGCCTTCAAGCTCCCTCTGCTGCCACCGGCTAAGCAGACATGTCTCTACTAGGGCCTCCTGCCCTGAGACTGCTCTCCTCTTCCAGAAGAGTCACCTGTAAAGATAAATCCCCAAACGGGGTGAGATACACATCTCAGTAAGCTCAGGGTCTTGGAGGAATCATCTCCACCCTGGCCCACTATCCATTATACATACACCAGGCAATCACAAGCAAATGGCCCACTGGCCTGGCCCTCTAGCCCTCATAACGATATATTAAAAATCCAAACATGGCAGAGCTACCTCAACGCCTAAATCAGTGTGAGACAGGAAACTCACACCTGTGCCATCCCATTGGGTGCTAACCCTTCGCATGGATGCACATATATGGTACCTCCGAGAATAGAAGGAGCTACCTCAACTTCTATCCCCATGGTCTGTGGAAACCAATTCCCTGGGAGCTACCTCAACCATGAGCCAACCATACTAGGAGGAAATCATCATCTCCTAGGGAGGTCCATATCTATCTATTGGCCAATAGATCTATCACAATCATATCACATAACAAGCATAGATGCACCCACATATCATTATGAGGATGCAACAACCAAATGCATGCATCATGAATAAGACCACCACTCCCCCGGAGTGTGGTATGGCAAACCATGTGGGAAATCATTCCCCAGGGATACAAAACTTACCTGGCAAAGCCTCGCTTTGCAGTTCTTTCCCTGCTCTGTGGCTCCCGCCACCGACACTCTCAGTGTCAAGCCCTAATCAAGGCATATATCCATATCAAAACCAATCCATAGGCATCCAAGTACAGAAACATATCATATCAGAATTCCCCTATCCTAGGGTTCAATCAAGTCAAGCCCTTACTAGGCTACTCACAGACCCTTCAAGGTCCATCAGGGCTGTATACAAAGCATCTGAATCATCACAGACTCAATGCAGAATGCATATTTGAGCATAAGCTCTCATCAACCTCATAACTCAATTATCACTGGAACGGTCTAAACCTTAATCAAGGCACCGTTCAATTAGCCTCTCAGGCTCAATACAAACATAATCAAGGCTCTAGCATGTCAGATAACCATCACAAGTGACTATCACACAAGCCACACATGCCTACACATAGCCAAGATTCAAAGTTAACCAATTCAAATTCTGAAAGCTAATCCTTCATCACTAAACCATTCTAAGCAAGTTTCTCTACAGGACCTGGGCTAATTCTAGCTCCAGCTCATATGGGTCACTATTCACAGAAAACCCCAAATCCTAAAATAATCGAGGAAACTCGAGTTTCTTACCTCAGTGGCGACCAGAAAGGCTGGAGGACAGCTTCCTCAAGCTCTAGTGTCCATGCTAAGCCTTGGGTCCTTGCCAAACTCAAGTTTCTGAGCTTTTCCTTCAAAAAGGAATTCTCACTCACAAGGGTTTTTAAGAGAAAGGATGAAGGATTCAAGCTTTCTAGGTGATTCTCTCAAGTTTAAAGGTCATTGGGAGGTGTTTAGAACATCAAACAAGGTCCTAGGAAGCTTGGGCAAGCATCAATGGAGGTTTGGGCGTAAGGAAGAAGATGAACAACTTTTTCCTCTTCAATTTCGTGTTTTGACCCTTTTTATACTCAGCCTGCCCGAGGTCTGGCGCTCCCAGTGCCACTCTCGCGCCCCAAGCGTGAGTTTCCAGAGATTATGGCGCTCCCAGCGCCGGCCTGGCACCCTTGGCGCCAAATTCCAGAGGACCTGGCGCTCCTGGCCTGGCCATGGTGCTCTGGGCGCCACTTTCCAGTGGTCTGGCGCCATCAACGCCACACCCTGAACAGGGTTTTCGTCTAAGGATACTGGTGCTATCTGCCTGGAATCTTGGCGTCTTCCGCGCCCCATTGAGGGTCCTTACAATATCTCTTTATTCTTTGTGAAGGCCACACATCACATGAGGACCATCAACACCACCTGCAACTGCCACTAAAATATCCAACGCAAGGAGATCGACGACGAGATGACCTCCTTTCACCACCGTGTGCAACTGTCGGCTACCTTCACCACCACCTTTCAATGCCTTTGATCTCGCAACACCTTTTGCTTGTCTTTCGGATCTTGGTTTTATTTTTTTATTTGTTCATATCCATTTGGCAAAGATATTGATGACAAGATGATATGTTGAATAGTAACAATGGTAAGCTCGAATTTGTTTTATTTTTTAATTTCGATATGATTTTTATTATGCATCGTATTGGAGTTATCTCTATTAGGCAAGACATGATATTCAAACCTTGGTTTAATTATTGATTTGGATTTGGATGTTTTTTCTTCACATATTCATATTTGGAGTATTGGATTTTAACTATTTATTTGGATTTGGATTTTTTCTTCACGTATTCAGATCAAGGTTTAATTATTGATTTTATTATATATGTTTGTGTAAGTTTTAGTTGATTGTTTGATTGAATGAGAAAAGATTGTGAAATTTTCATTCACTGCAAAAACAAAAATCTTAAGGTGCTTATCGAAGAAGATGATATGGGGCATTTTAGGATTAAAAAAATACACATACGTCACATAATCCTTAAATTAAACAAATTTAACACTGTCTGAAATGTAGGGGTTGTTATTGTAATAGAAAGACAAAAGTTATGGGGGTTTTGTAGGGTGGAGAAAAGGAGGGGGTGCATGGTAATTTGAGTAAACCTTAGGAGAGGTTGCTATAATTTGCTCTAATTTATAGATTTTTATATATGCATGTATTTGAATGACAAATGTTATGTGACTTCAAATTTTTAGTATATAAGTTAACTATTTTGGCCTCCTCAAAATATTAAGCAAGGTTCACCACTAGACGTGGGACTATTTTGGTGTAGCATAACAAATATATTTTATAAACTTCATAAATTTTAAGTTAATGAGAAATATGTAATTACTTTTGACTTTAAATTTTATGATTAAAAGACAATGCAAAAACATTATAAGGATTCCTTGAAGATCACCACTACCCCAACCAAGAACTCACCTTGCACTTTAGGGTTTTAGAAATCATGCTAACAAAATTGGATTGTAGGAATGAGATGCCTAGTACCAATCCTTAGCCCAAGGGTAAATGCTTTCCCTTATAGATTGGCCCTATTCCTTCTCAAGTGGTGCATAGGCTCTAGTCAACTTCATTACTAAGCTAACATTGGGTTCTTTTTTAATAACCTAGTATGGACATTATATGTTGATGACTCTTCTATTTAGTAGGTATATTGTTGGGATCAAAGGATGAAATCATTCTTGAACATGCCCTTATTTTCACTTTCCTCACTTTCAATAATCAAGCCAAGTATGAAGCATGTATATTCGACCTATAAATGATGACGAGTCTAGGAGAAAAGTTGATGTCATCTCCCAAATAAATAGGACTTACCAAGTAAAAGAGCCTTTATTATGAAATTATTTGGTAAAAGAGTCTTTGTTAGGAAAGTTTGAGAATGTTGAGTTTCAGCAAATTCCCATGGAGAACATGTTAAAGTCGACATCTCATCAAAACTGACAAACACTCCTCGAGAAATAGCAAGTTAATGGTGCAATAAATCATGTTTAAGCCCAACTTTGTGTTGGTAATTAACACTGAGCCAACCTAAATTACATTCATCATGGAGTACTTGAGGGATAATACCTCCCTAGCAAACAAGAAAAAAACATGTCGAGTCAAGGTCAACATCTCAAGTAAGAATTAGTGAAAAAGACACTAATAAGAGAAATGAGTAAGATTATATTATAAAATGACAATTTTAAAATTTTCTTCATTTCGGTTGTTATAAAAAATATTTCCATTTCCTTGAAATAGTTATGACTTATGAGAAAACTAATGAGTCCCTAAACCTACCTTCTAAAGAATTTTTGATATGCCCAATACCTAAACAATAAGTATAATGTAAGTGTAAAATGAAAATAGAATTTGTGGTATGAAAACTATCTATAATATTAAAATTGGTATGAATCTCATTATCCAAAGGCGTATTTTGATGCAACAACGAGCTTACAATAACAAAACCCCTCCAAAGCTACACAACTTTCTTTTATTAAAATTATCAATTTAAATTTCAAGGACTTTTAAATGAAATTAGATGGGATAAGTCTCAATTAATCTATTTTAATATATGTCTTTAAAGCAAACAACACACAATGTTCTTAAATCCATTATCCCACATCACATGGTTAAACACCGGAACACACCAAAAATACCATAATCACATACACAACTCAGATTGTCTATGCCCATCGCATAGTCAGGAAAGTAAGACTTGATATTTAAGAAGGCTCTAACTGCTCAACAACCATGAACCTTGATACGCTTCTTATTCACAATAACAGTATGTTCACATTTGCAAGTGAAAAAAACCAACAAGATAATTAGATGCAAAACCCTGGTGTCCAAATTTCTTGAAAAATTCTTCAAAAACAAATTCCATATTCCCCCCTATAACATATCATTAGAGGCATGAATCATAGTATACTTGTTAGTATGTTCCTAAACAAGTATAATCAGCTTTCTACAGTGTGTGGATACCATAAGATTGCAAAACATTGTGTGGTAAGACCCAACTATGATTTGTGCACAATAAAGTCCATTTAGCTACTACAATACAACCATGATTTTGTATAAGTAATTTTCCTTATGAAAGCTTCTAGTACATGTTATGGGTGATTCATTTGAAGATTGATCTTTAAAGAATGTTTCTTATGGTAGCTTATGGTTACTACAACGCTTGTGAAACTATCTTTGTGCTTCTAGTTTCTTTGTTTTCATCAAGACTTGATTACCTCATGTAAGTCTATGCTTCTAAACACTTGCAGGTATGATTCCAAGTTTGTTGCTTCTAGTGTAGTTGCTTTTGAATAATGTAGACATTTGTGTCCCATTCTTTCTTCAATTTTTCATCTTCTAGAGATTCATCTTGTCATGTGGAGCTTTTGTTCATACTATCGATTGACTGGATACACTTTTTGATTATGTTTCTAATCATATACAACTTCTGACTTTTTTGTACTTTGATCTCTAAAAGCATGATCTATCTTTCATGCTTATGTTTAGCTGCCTTCTAGTAGTCCTACTTTTGATGGGGCAAGTCTTATGTAGGTTGGCATACTTCAAACTCATGCTCTACGCCTTTCTTCCTGTTTCTTGATCAAGTTTTGTCTAATAATTATATGCTCAAAGCATACCATTAGTATCCTAATTAACACTAGAAGACTTAGAATTTGCTTCTTGCTAGTTTGTTGTCATTAAAAATTTAACTTCAAAAGAGGTTTTGCTTCAACATGTATGTATGTATGTATGTATGTATTAAAATAAATGGAACACACTAGAATGGGGGGTTAAGCAGTTTGTTAGTGAAAACTTAAAACTTTTTCTTAAAGATGGAACCTTTTTTAAAACAACTATGGCAAAACACTTAGAAAATAGATTGATCAAAAGATCATTCAACATAGTTTTTAGCCAAATTTTATAAAATAAAGTTATAAGCAAAGATCATCGAAAAAGCTAAAAACATTTTTCTCAAAACAAACTTGATCAAAAACTTGTGCGTCCAATATGTATTGAAATGCACTCAAGAGAAAACAAGTTAAAACACTTGATTTATACTGGTTCACTCAAACTCTTGAGCTATGTACAGTACTCCTTCAAATCCTTGAAGGGTTTCACTAATCAAAACTAATTAGAAAATAAGTATTATACCATGTCACTTCTAGTTTATACAAGTATTCTCTAGCCTACTTTTGGCACACCTTCAACTTCCCCTGAGATTGATAAGCACTAAGTATTATTTGATCACTAAGTCATTTATGGATTTCCAATCAATAGTTTGAATGAAATAAAATTTCAAATCAACTCTCACTAAGAGGATATACAATGAAGAAAAGATTACAAAAAAACTTTGCTAAGCAGAGTATAGGACACTAAGCACTTGTGTTTGATCGTCCAAAGCAAAATTGTTTCAAAGAAAATATAGCAGCACTTAAATATCACAGATTGCAAGAATTGTTGTGTGTTGTGCTTTATTCTCCTTTTATAGGCTTCAGAAAAGCATTTCATTGAGGGGATCAGAGTCTTCATGAATTTTTCCATTATCTCACAGCAAAAAAGACGCAACATGGCAGTTTAGGGTGGAGAAAGAAAAAGGACATAGGTACTATCATTTCTGTGCAGCAAATATTTTGTCTCCATTACTTGTATAAAATGGCTTTGTAAAGAATATGCTTTTTTTTTTCTTGTATCACCTTAGTACACATTTTAAATTCAAATGATAAGCAAAATTTAAAAAGACAAGGAAATGAAAAAGGTACAAAACTTTTCAAATAGAATCAACCTTGTAATGTATACACATGTATTGAATGAGTATTGGACCATAGAAAACACACACACATACACACATATATCTATATAAAAATTATTTGTTTAGGTTTTCTTATTCCAATTTGGATGTATAATGGATCTCAACATATTGGGTGTTGGTTTATTATAAAACTTTGGACACTTGTTCATTTACAGCGCGTTTGACAATGGATAATTCTTTTAATAAAACAAGAGTCAAAGAGTAAAACTACATTGGACACTTTAAGATACTATCAAAATAAGCATAAGTTAAGATTTCATGACCAAAAATATCTTGGACAATAATACTCATGTGATACTCAATGAAATCCATTAGTACATCAAATTTTAATTCATTTGTTATCATAGTCAAGTGGCATGTACATATGCACATGACAATGGCAATATCTTTTCCTACTACAATGAAGCTTATCTAGGGGATGTCTTTTTATTTGCATTCACGTCTTTTGGAAAAAGCCGCTAATTTAAGTTCTCAGTTAGGCGAAGGAAGTATGACTGCTTTACCAATAGTTGAAACTCAATCAGGAGATGTTTCAGCTTATATTCCTATAACCCAATACACCAAATTAAGGAAAAATCTTTATATTTAAATGAAATTTCCTTATTAAGAATGAAATCAGGGTCATGCCTACAATATTTTGGGTCTTAGGAAAATTTTACATTTGAATTTTACTTTAAATGATTTATCAATCTTATTTCATTCTTCTAACATTTTTAGGTTTTTACTATAAATTTGTTAAATAAAGTTTAATAATAAGGCAATTTCAGCATCTTAGTGGCAGTTCATTTAATCACTATCTTGCAACATAGTTGATTTCAAATTGAATATAAAAAAATTCAAACCTGGAAAACTATTTTTTACAATGACAAAAAATGCAAGAATTAATTATTTTTTTATAAATATTACATGTATTGAAAATAATTATTTTAAATATATTTTAATACTTCAAATAAAGCATTAATTTATTTTGTTAGTATATCTTTCGCACCTTCAATTTAAGGAAAAAAAAATAGATCAAACTATTTTTTTATAAAATTTAATGTTTACTCTAATGCCTTATTAACAAATGAAATTTAATTTTTCATATAAATTTTTAAATGAGTTATAATTATTTTTAAAATAAACTTAAAAAATATACATACATATATATATATATATTTAAATTGCACATCTTATTAACAAAGTAACAACTAATAATATAATTAATAAATTTATGATGTAATTATTTCAATTAAAATTATTATTATGTAAAAAATAAGAGTTTGAATGGGCCTAAGGTGAATGCGTTATTCGCTTTATCGTAAACACGATTTTGAATGAAATAGGTGGTCCCAAATAAAGTAGATATAATCTAGTCACCATCTCTAGATCTATCCTTGTAAGTGCACAATCACCATTCTTGATTTGTCAATTTTGTGTAAGAATAATGTGTTTGTTTCACAATGCTTGCTTTGTGAACACTTTTTGTGGATACTTATTTGGTGAATTAAAATTGTGTCTTCTTTATTAGTATGGAAGGATGATCTTTTGGTATCGAGCAATCACACAACAATCGAGAGAGCAAAAAGAGAGGAAAAGAAGAAGAAAATAACAAACAATGTTTACCCTGGTTCACCCAATGTGGGATATATCCAGCTATTCTCAATATTCTCCTCACGCACTCATTACAATGCACTCAGGTTACAAGGAAATATATAAGCTCGGAAACCCTAAGTACCGTAGCTATTCCTGGGCCCAAGTCCAAACTACAAATAATACACTAGGCCAACAACAATACTAAGCCTCGAAAAAGTTCTGGGGGCAGTCCCCTGTCGAGGCGGCTCCCAGTGCTTATCTTCTGAGGACAAAGTATGAGTTATACCCAACATGATCATAGATGTCCTAAAGCTAATTAAGTTATAGGAAGAGTTATGATGATGGTAAAGTCTACGTGAATATTTTTGTTAGTAACATTTTCCCTTCTATCAAACATTTCATGTTTTTTCTTATAACGTTTTTGAATTTAACATTCTTAAACTATGTAAATTGGTCTCGCTAGACACTAATGGTAGGAATTTACTAGTGCCTTGACTTATAGTTTCAATCATAGCATTCAAAATAAACCCGGATTGACTTATGATTACTTGTTTGGTGTCATATGTTGAGAATTTTATTTTTTGAATACATTATCAATAATGGTGTATAGATTTTTTGTTTTGTGATAAATGTCAAATTTATTAGATTTTCATATACATTTTGTGACGTTTATTTACATTTTAGTTAACTTTAGGCCTCGTTTTGAATCAAATTAACTTTAAATTCGGTTTTTACTCTTAGGTAAAATTTTATGTTTTAGTTATTTTTACTGAATTTTTGATAATTTTCAGCCAAAACAAATCATTCTAGTAAAACTTCAAAGACCCAAAATCAGTAGAAAGTTCTAGAAGGAGAAATTGCGCAAATTGAAGATAAAAGCTAGGAAAATTAAGAGCAAGAAATTTTTCAAGGATAAACTAGCTAAAGAAAAAGATAATTACTTGAATTAATTAGGGATGTTATTTGTTTATAATCTCTTGTGATTATCTCTTTAATTAAACCCAGCTACAATTTTATAAATAAAAGGTTAGACATTCATTATAACGGTGTGTAGAAGCCCCGAGAAGTTCTTAGAATTATATTTTAGACTTCCACCTACTATTTGCTTCCATTATTCCATTAGACATCTAGGTTTCATTGTATTATTTTTATGAGTGCAATTCCTTCCACCTAGGAGAGGAAAGGATGAACCTTGTTTTACTTTAATTCTATCAATTCAATAATTCATCTTGAGTTCTTTATTTGTTTTCATACTTAATGCTTGTATTTGATTGGTCATCCTATAGATGAATTCAGGAATTGACTTGCGCTTTGGCGAGCTTTGTAGAAATCTAAACATGAATCAAATACTTAATTTATTGGATACAGGGGGAGCTTTATGAAGTTTGGAAGTCTTTGATTCAAGATTGGTTTTGAGCTTTCAACATGCTTAAAATACTTGAAGACTTGAAATTGAAATATTATGTAAAAGGAAAGCTATCTGATTGATCCCTGCATTCATTCATTCATTCATTGAATTAACAAAGTGTTTTTCATTAAAATCGAATAAAACTTTTAACATTTAACTAAGGTTTTAATTGAATTGAAAAGTTTTTGGAAAAATAATTTTTCACTGATTTAATCGATTACCTACCGGTTTAATCGATTATTTTGTCTTTGCATAGGACTGAACTGCTTTGTTATGAATTTTAATCGATTACTAAACTTCCGTAATCGATTATTTAGTTAAAATCAATTTTTAAGTCTTCTTGCAATAATCAACTACCAGAAACTGTAATTGATTATATAGTTCAAACTGAAAATCATGTTTTCCTGACTTAATCGATTACCATATCCAGTAATTGATTACATAGTTCACCTTTAAGAATAAATATTTCCATGTTAATCGATTACAACTCGTGATAATCGATTATTTTTCTCATGGTGAAAATCCAGAATGCTTCTTGAACACTTTAATCGATTATATTTTAATTTAATCGATTACACACTCATTTCAATCGATTATTTGGAGTGTGTAATCGATTACAGTTAGTTACAACTTTTGTTATAAATAGAGGTGGAAGCTTGGCTTGTTTTCTAACTTGATCAATTCGTATTTCTGAGTATACACAAGCTTTCTAAACACTTCCAAAGTGAATTTCTGGGTTCTACGAGTTCTTGCTTCATTTAAAACATTCATGAGTATTTGAATGATTATTTAAGAAATATCTTTCAAAGGTTAAGGAAGAAGAATGCTCTGAGTTTGTTTTTGTCTTTCAACCTGATTTGTTCATTCATTTGCATGTCATTCATTGGATCATCAGGTTGTTTCTTTCCTTAACTCCTTGATTGTAATTCTGTTTTCAAATTCTGTTGATATTGGCTATTGTAATTGGGTTCTTCTTGCTTGAGACTAGAGAAGGGTTCTCTAGCTTAAAGATCATAGTAGTGTTCTCTGAATCTTTCTCCTTAGAAGTCTAATAGGGTTTTAGATTTCTGTTCTTTATCTAGGGTTGATAAAGGGAGGTTCTTGTAAAAGCTTGTAAGAACAATTTATAATAGTGGAACTCTAATTCAGTGTGAATTAGAAGAAATTGGATGTAACTTTTGTTGTGAAGTGAACTAGTATAAATTGTTTGTGTGTTTTGATTTTTAATCTCTTACTTCATCTTGTCTTATGATTCTTTGATTCATCTTTATTGTGCAACAAGTTCTGTTTTGAGAAATTGTTTTTCTTTGGGCTGAGCTATTTGATTGAATAAAAGGTTTCTTGGTTCTAAAAGTGATAAAGATCCTAAACTCTGATTTGAACTAAAATTTTAAAAGACCAAAGTAATAACCAATTGACCCCCTCTTGGTTATTGTGAGTATTCCCTATATTTTCAATTGGTATCAGAGCTAGTTCTTGAAAGTTATTCAAGATCACTAGTTTTTCTTCAAAAAGAAAAATGAATACCTCACAAATAACCTTCAAGGAAGGTGCTTCTTTAAACAGACATCCTATGTTTGAAGGGGAACATTTCAGTTTTTGGAAAAATAGAATGAAAATCTTTATTCAATCAAATGACCCAGGTGCTTGGAATGCTATAGAAAAGGGTCCTTTTATTCCAAAGAAAACTGTTGCCAATGAATTGATTTCCAAAGAATGGGATGAGATGATAGAAGCTGAACAAAAGGCTGTTCAATATGATTTTAAAGCCAAAAATATGATCACCTCTGCACTTTCCTCTGATGAATTTTTAGAATAGGGAGATGCAAAAATGCAAAAGAAATGTGGGAGATGCTAGAGATTACTCATGAAGGAACTGAAGAAGTCAGGAGATCAAGGAAGCATGCATTGATCCATAAGTATGAGATGTTCAAGATGAACACCAATGAAAGAATTTCTTAGCTGCAGACAAGATTCACTCATATTGTCAACCATTTATTGGGTCTTGGAAAAATCTTTGATACTGAAGAATTAAATATCAAGATCTTAAAATGTCTAACAAGGCCTTGGCAACCAAAGGTGACAGCAATCAAGGAATCCAAAGATCTATCAAAGATGTCCATGGCTGCACTATTTGGTAAGCTACTTGAATATGAGCTTGAAATGTCTCAACTAACATGTAATGAAGATGCAGAAAAGAAAAACAGAAGCATTGCATTGAAAATTGCAACTTCAAAAGCTGAAAAAGAGGAAGAATCAAGTGAGAAGGATGAAGAGGACAACATGAACTTAGTTGTCAGAAAATTCAGCAAGTTCTTGAGGAAAAACAAGAACAAAAGGTTCACTAAAACCAGCAAGAACAACAACAACAACAACAACAACAAGATTGACAACAATTTTACATGCTTTGAATGTGGTAAACCTGGCCACATCAAATCTGAATGTTCAATCTACTTAAAAAAGCAACAAGGAGAGAACAAGATGAGGAAGGCAGGGAAATCTAAAAGAGCCTACATAGCATGGGAAGATAATGAGTCAACTACCTCAGAATCTTCAACTGAAAATGAAGAAGCCAACATGTGTCTCACCTCCACTATCAATGAAGATGATAATGATGATCTATCAAGTGATGGAGATGAAGTAAATTCTGAACTTGAACAAGCTATTAATGCTTTCCAAGAAATGCATGAGGAAGCCCAAAAGCTTGCAAAATCCAATAACAAGCTCAAAGGAAATCTTAGATGACATGTTGAAAAAATAACTGAATTACAAACTGAGATTTGCAACTTGAAAGAAGATAATGAAAAACTTGTTTCAAGTTACAATTTAAATGGATGTGTATGTGCTTCTTCTTCTACAAATGTTGATAAATATAATTTGCTGCAAAAAGATTTTGATGATTACAAAAAGAGTCAAGGAGAAAAGTATATGTTGCTTTTATCTAAGAACAGTGATTTAATTGATCTTTTGAGAAAGCTTTACAAAGGAAAATGCAACTTGGCTGAAATGTTGAGTGTACAAAAAGATGCTGGAGATACTTCTGGTTTGGGGTACAAACAAGGCTCAAAATCATTTTGAAAAACTGTATTTGTGCCTCCAAAACAGAAGAATCAAAAGTGGTATTGTAACGCCTCTCTTTACTCTCTTGTGCTTAATTTATTTTAGATAAAATATTGTGTCCACTTTGTATTAGAATTAAATTAGTTATAAATTTTCACAAAATTCTTTTCACTTTGCTTGCTAAATCGAAGAGTTGTCAGTAATATAAACGATTTTCCTCACCACGGATCATGCAAATAAAATTCCTTAACACATATTGTTAACAGTCCAAGTACAACACAGTTCCAAATAGTC
>PYAF01001869.1:249276-261338 GCA_007407185.1 Glycine tomentella
TTTTCACAAACACCTAGTACACCAAGCTTTAAAGCTATGGAAATAAATGACAACTTAGCTTAAATCTTATAGAATTAGAAGATTACGTAGTATAGTTAATTATCTAAGCATGTGTACCATAGTACTCCCCATACCTTGGCTTTCCTTGTTAAAATTTCAGCAACTTGGTTTCCAATCTTCTAGCCTTCTTCACGTGAACGTGCTTAGGGTGGGAACTTTGGTTTTGCTTGTATTTTAAGTGGAAGGAATAAGTGAAAGGGATGGCTGAAAGTGTCATTATTTAATAAAAAAGAATGGTACTATATATGATTTGTCACAAAATTCATGCATCTGAATATCATACTTTACAGACCAGCCTCTTCAGCAAAAATTAAAGCAACATGTAACATACACTGAATGAATTCTGATAAGCTGTTAGCATATAGTAGTTTTTAGGATAAAATAATTAAGAAATTAAAGATAAAATATCAAATAAAGGCTTTAAATAGATATGAATTATCTTATCATTAATTTTATTATTAATTATTGATATTTTGTTATTTAGGAAGAAAATAAGCAAGAAAAGAAGCAATTAGAATCTGAAGTTCACGCTACTCGCGCCAAGACCGCGCCAATCGCGCCACAGACTCTGGAAGTTCACGTGAACCGCGTGAAACTGGCGCCAGACGCGCGGATGCTACGAGAAATTCAAATTAAAGATTAATGATAAGATAAGATCAATGAGCTTTTAGGGTTATCAAACCTATCTATAAATAAAGAAGCCACAGGACCCTGAAATACAGGCAGAAACACAAAGAAACACAAATATACATAAACAGAGGCATTGAAGGAGATCAAGAACGTATTGAAGATTGAGAAGAAATCCAATATTGAGGGGTTTGATTACTTTTCTATTTTGTATTCTATCTCATCTATTCTCTCATCTTTGTATTGTGCTAGACATAATTATGTCTAGCTAATTCCTCCTTGATTGTGGTAAAGGTCAAAAGCCAATGTGAACTCTTGTGTGAATTGGGTTGATGATTAATGAATATTGTTATGATTGCTTCTCTTTATCTTGTTCTTCGATTTTAAATTCCATTAATAGAATTGATCACTCTATTAGAGGTATTAAGGGCTTTAATTCACAATAGGGATATTGGGGTTTTAGTTTCTGAAAGCGATAAAGTGACAGTTTGACATTACCTAGGGATAGGGATGAAGGATTGCAAAGTTTTTATATGCCAGCTTAAAGCTTAATCGGAAAGGGGGTTACTAATGGATTAGAACACTTAATTAGGATTAAAGGGTTAAAAATTTCAAGGAATCTGGGTTTAACCAATTAATTAAGGTATATCTTTGAGTAAGATAATAATTGAAATTAAATATCAATTCAATTAAACAAGTAGGGATCAGAGGTGATTGTGCTTTTACCGCAATTACTCGTCATTACTACATAACTTTCCTTTTTATTCAAATTTAATTCTGTTTTCAAACATATTCCAAATTACAACACAAAAATCATAATTCAATTTTATTGTTATTTTTATTTATTCCAATTTTAAGATAACAATTGCAATTATATTAGTGCCTCAATCCTCATGGAGACGATACTCTACTTATCAAAATTATTACTTGAACGATCGGTACACTTGCCGTGAGTTACGCATCATTTTGTGACGCAACAAGTTTTTGGCGCCGTTGCCGGGGATTGAGTACGCCAATTTAATTGTAATTTTATTTTGAAAATTGGAAATTGTTTTTACTAATCTGTTTTCTAGTTTATGCGAGGTTTAGTTGAACTTGAAAATTTACAGTTCGATCCAAAAATAGAGAAGACTGCAAGAAGAAACAGGAAGCTAGCCAAACAAAAACAGAGAACAGAACACTCTAATTCACAACCTGCAGTTGAATTAGAGATGGCTGAAGGCAATAATAATCAGCCAAGACCGGGAGATGAATTAATGGAGGAAATCCTTGCTCCATTATTGACAAGACCGAATTCTAGCATCGTCAGACCACCCATATAGGCGAACAACTTCGATATTCATCCATCATTAATCACTTTGGTGGAGAGAAGCCAATTCGGTGGTGAGGATGATGAAGACCCCCATGATTTCGTGGACAGATTCTTGCGAATTTGTGACACCATAAGGCATCAAGGGGTGAGTGATGATGCTATTAGACTGCGACTATTTCCTTTCGCGGTTAAAGGAAACCCTCTCAGATGGTTACATAGACAAATTCCTAACAGCATCACCACATGGGATGAGCTGGCTGCTAAATTCTTTTCTCAATACTTCTCTATGGAAAAGTACAACAGATTAGTGAATGAAATCACTAATTTCACTCAACATCCTAGAGAAACATTGTGTGCAGCCTGGAACAGATTTCAGGAGTTGATCAGAAAGTCTCCTCAATATGATATGCCTGTTGGGAAGAAGGTGCGAATTTTCTTCAATGAGATGACTCCTGAATCAAGGATGATGGTTAATGTTGCAGCATGAGGAACAATCAGATCTAAAACAGCAACTCAAACTTATGAGTTGATTGATTCCTTAGCAACAAATGAGAATGAAAGCATTGTAATTCAGCCCAAAAGAGAGAGGATTCAATTGGGGAATAGCGATGCTATGCTAGCAGAACAGAAGCTATTGTCACAATAATTAGCCAAGCTTAATGAAAGGATTGACAAGCTTCAGATTTCTGCAGTACAACCCACACCAAGTAGAGCTCCAGTATTCTGTTGTGAATATTGTCAAGACAATCATTAGACAAATGAATGTCCCACACTGATAGGAGCAGACCCAGATCAAGTGAATGGTGTTTGGTATGACCAGAGACCCCAGCAAAATTATCAAAGAAATCAGAATTTTGCTATGGGTAACAACTTTCAGAGGAAATATCAAGGAGGAGGGTTGGATTATAAATCCAACAATTATCTGCAACCTCCACCTATTCCACCTAAAGAGCCCTCTGAATTGGAGAAAGTCATGATACAACTTTCCAAGACTACCAACAAATTCATTCAGGAAACCAAAGCCCAATTCAAGAATCAAGGTGCATCTATTCATAACCTTGAGAATCAAATTGGGCAGTTGTCAAAGCAACTTGCAGAAAGACAGCCGAGGCAATTCCCTAGTGATACAGTAATCAATCCACGAGAACAAGCTAAAGCAATCACTACTAGAAGTGGAACTGTTATCACTCCTCAAGAGAAGACCAACAAAGTGCAGAAAAAGGTTGGTGAGGAAGATAAAACCAATCAAAAAGAGGAGCAAGAAGCAGAAAATCAGGCACTCACAGGTAAGGATAAAAATTCAGCAGTTGAAAAGCCTAAACAGGTATTTGATTTTTCACGTTTTGAAAAACCACCTTACCCTCTGAAATTTAAGCAGCAAGAGCAAAAGAAGCAATATGCTAAATTCTTAGAAATGTTTAGAAAAATAGATGTTAATATACCTTTTGCTGAAGCTCTTGCTAACATGCCTAACTATGCTAAGTTTATGAAAGACCTATTATCTAGAAAGCATAAGTTGAAGGAATGTGAAACTGTTGTACTCACTGAAGAGTGCAGCGCCATAATCCAAAAGCGAGTTCCAACCAAACTCAAAGATCTAGGGAGTTTCAACATTCCAATCGCAATAGGTAATTTAAATATGGGTAAGGCTTTATGTGATCTTGGAGCAAGCATCAATTTGATGCCTCTCTCAATATGCAAATCCTTGGGAATTTCTGAGTTGAAGCCTACCATGATGTCTCTTCAATTGGCTGATAGATCATTGAGAAAACCTAGTGGAGTCATTGAAGACATCTTGGTTAAGGTTGATAAATTTATTTTCCTAGCTGATTTTATAGTTCTAGATATGGAGGAAAGTGAGATACCTATCCTCTTAGGTAGGCCATTTTTGGCTACGGCTAGAGCTATAATTGACGTAGCCCAAGGAAAACTAGAGCTTAGAATGTTTGATGAGTCAGTTATTTTTAATATTTTTGATGCTATGAAAAATCCTATTGATAAAAATGACTGTTTCAAACTTGATATATTAGATACTCTAGTGCATACAGAAAAATCCAATGATCAAGAGCTAGCTGAAGTGCTGGAGACCAGAAGTGAAAAGATTCCAACGGAAGAAAGGGAAGTTGCAATAGAGGTGCTAGAAAAGAAAGAAGATGATATTACAAGTAAAGCACCAAAATTAGAGCTCAAAGAGGAGATACATGCCCGAGAGATGAAGAAGATCCCAGAGAAAACAATGGGAAATTCTAGGAAAGATTGGGGAAGGAAGCTTGATGATGCACGCTGGGCATATAGGACATCCTTCAAGATTCTGGTAGATATGTCACCATTCCAAATTGTGTATGGTAAGTCCAAGCATCTTCCTGTTAAATTAAAGCATAAGGCTATGAGAACCACTAAATTTTTGAATTTTGAACTCTTTAAAGCTAATGATAAAAGATTGTTGCAATTAAATGAGTTTGATGAGTTCAAATTACCAATTTCTGAAAATGCCAAAATTTATAAGGAGAAGACAAAAAGATGGCATGACAAAAAAAGTCATCCAAAGAAGTTTACACCGGGACAACAGTTATTACTGTACAATTCTTGATTAAAGCTAATTCCAGGTAAACTCAAATCTCATTGGTCTGGCCCATTTGTGGTAAAAAAATTTGTTTCCCTATGGAACTGTTGAGATTTCCCCTCTAGATGCTGAGAGACCCTTTAAGGTTAAGGGGTGTAGGTTAAAATTTGTCATGGAGGGGAAGTGGATAGGAACACTATTTCCATACCAGTTGATTCCCCTGAAAATTAAAGAGGTCGGTGTCAGGCTCGTGACGTTAAACAAGCGCTACTTGGAAGGCAATCCAAGGATTTTTACATTTATGCTTCATTAGTTTAATTTATTATAAAAAAATTAAATAATAATAATAATAATAATGGATTCTGTTTAGATAGATGTATCCCACAAAAATCAATGAAATTATGTGTTTGTTTCACCTTTTTTATAAAAAGTTTTATTTATTGCTGGGGACAACAATATTTAAAATCTGGGAGTGGGGAAAGCATAGTTGTGTTAATTTTTGAAAATGATGTCTAACAGAATTTAGGATTAGATGAATAAAATGCTAAGTTGTGAATAAATCCCAGATTAAGAATTGTTGATGCAGTGATAAAGTCTGATTTTGTTGATTGTTTTGGAAATATGTAAAAGACAGTTAGAGTAGAGAATTGCATATTACAGGATCAAAACTATGTAGTTAGGTGATTGAATACATTGTAAAAAGAATAAAATACTTGTTAGGAAATCAAGGGAACATTAGTTTGATACTATAAGCTTGTGAGGATTGAGCCTATACAGTACAATTTTTTTAGAGTGACCTCATGGTTAATAATATTACAGAATTTGATTTGTTTCTCTATGATATATGCATGGTTGATATGATAAAGGCATGTTCTTTCTTTTCAAGCTAGAGCCAAATGACCTTACCTTTAAATAATGACCATTGTTAGCCATTTTGAGCCTAAGCTGTTCTATTCATTCACCTTAAAACCTTTTATCCTTGACTACCTTATTTGAGATTGGAGAAAAAGAAGTTAGGTCAAGATCAAGAGAAATAGAAAGATGAATGTCCACAAAAAAAAAAAAAAGAAAAGGAAGACGTGACCAAAGAAGCAATACCGGATTAGTTAAGTATCAATAAAGCAAGCTTTGGTAAAAATCAAGCTCAGAATTCAATCCAGTGAGAGAGAAGAAATTGAAGTACCAGCTGACAATTGGAAATGTATTTCTCTTCAAAAAAAAAAAGATCTTGTTGATTGTATTAAGTAAAATTCAAAAATAAATGCATATATATAAATAAATGCATAAAATTCAAAAATAGAAGGGGAACAAAAAGAGAAGCCAGAGGTACAAAAAGGTTGGCACAACAATAAGAGAAGGAAGTTGATTAAGTAGAGTTGACTAAGTCTAACATACTTCAATCTCAATTTAGCTACTATCCAAATTATTCCTACCTCAAGCCAGACCTCATTACAACCTTTTGAGGACCTTTTGATCAATTGTGCATATGTTCATGTTTCTTATTTTCAGGAACTTAAGAATATAATCAAGCTTATGTTCATATTATAACTTCAGAGGAATTGAGTGCTTACATTCACCCAAAACACTTGAGTGATGAGTGATTATATTCCTTTGTGAGACGTATCCAGGCTATGTTCATGATTGATAGACTAACAAGTATTCTTAAACTTTTTCAGATGGACATCAATTATATTAACATATTAGTTCTGAGATTGTGTATGTGAAGAAATGCTTGATTGTTGAATATATTTTCTTGATAATAAAATTTTGTTTATTGCTGAGGACAGCAATGTCTAAATCCGGGAGTTATTTGATAAGTTGTTAGCATATAGTAGTTTTAGGATAAAATAATTAAGAAATTAAAGATAAAATATCAAATAAAGGCTTTAAATAGATATAAATTATCTTATCATTAATTTTATTATTAATTATTGATATTTTGTTATTTAGGAGCAATAAAAGGAAGAAAATAAGCAAGAAAAGAAGCAATTAGAATCTGAAGTTCACGCTACTCGCGCCAAGACCGCGCCAATCGCGCCATTCACTCTGGACTTTCGCGCGAGTCACGCCAAAACTGCGCCAGTCGCGACACAAACTCTGGAAGTTCATGCGAACCACGTGAAACTGGCGCCAGACGCACGGACGCTACGAGAAATTCAAATTAAAGATTAATGATAAGATAAGATCAATGAGCTTTTAGGGTTATCAAACCTATCTATAAATAAAGAAGCCACAGGACCCTGAAATACAGGCAGAAACACAAAGAAACACAAATATACATAAACAGAGGCATTGAAGGAGATCAAGAACGTATTGAAGATTGAGAAGAAATCCAAGATTGAGGGGTTTGATTACTTTTCTATTTTGTATTCTGTCTCATCTATTCTCTCATCTTTGTATTGTGCTAGACATAATTATGTCTAGCTAATTCCTCCTTGATTGTGGTAAAGGTCAAAAGCCAATGTGAACTCTTGTGTGAATTGGGTTGATGATTAATGAATATTGTTATGATTGCTTCTCTTTATCTTGTTCTTCGATTTTAAATTCCATTAATAGAATTGATCACTCTATTAGAGGTATTAAGGGCTTTAATTCACAATAGGGATATTGGGGTTTTAGTTTCTGAAAGCGATAAAGTGACAGTTTGACATTACCTAGGGATAGGGATGAAGGATTGCAAAGTTTTTATATGCCAGCTTAAAGCTTAATCGGAAAGGGGGTTACTAAGGGATTAGAACACTTAATTAGGATTAAAGGGTTAAAAATTTCAAGGAATCTGGGTTTAACCAATTAATTAAGGTATATCTTTGAGTAAGATAATAATTGAAATTAAATATCAATTCAATTAAACAAGTAGGGATCAGAGGTGATTGTGCTTTTACCGCAATTACTCGTCATTACTACATAACTTTCCTTTTTATTCAAATTTAATTCTGTTTTCAAACATATTCCAAATTACAACACAAAAATCATAATTCAATTTTATTGTTATTTTTATTTATTCCAATTTTAAGATAACAATTGCAATTATATTAGTGCCTCAATCCTCATGGAGACGATACTCTACTTATCAAAATTATTACTTGAACGATCGGTACACTTGCCGTGAGTTACGCATCACTTTGTGATGCAACAAATTCAAGGACACAATTGTGCATCATTAGCTTATTGCTACTCTCTAAATTAAGGTAACTTTTTTTATAACAAAATTAAGGTAACTAATCCAAACGCTCAAGTGAAAATTAATCTTCTTGAACCAGAAAATAAATTGTTCCATGGAGTATTATTAAGGTTTAAAGAGCAATAAAGGATAAGTTTGTAACTCCCCAACTCATGAAGATTCATGAAGCTCGCATCCTAAGGAAAATCTAATTTGTATGAGAACGTTAAGCTAATTATAGAAAAGAAAAAACATAAAATGAGAAGAAAAATCTTACAAATCAAGGGATGCTAGACCAATGAGAACAAAGCCAGATATTTGTTATTTGATAAACTTAAACTTTAACGTTTACAACATAATCTTCAAAAAATAGTATACATAAATAAAACAAAAACAAGGAAACTGCAGCTAATTAACCTCCTTGGATACTACAGGTTAACTTCATAAAACCAGACTTCTAATTACATGGAACTAGAATCTCTGATCTCCATGTACAGAAAAAAGTAATAGCAAAAGCTTCCCTCATGCAACTCACATACATGACATACATCATCCATTTTTCTCCCATAAAAATTTAGCAAATTCCAGAATATATTCTGTATGTGAGAAATGTATGTGCAAGGATGTCAGACTGTTAACAAGTCGGTTTTAAATAGAATAGATTAACAGAGAAACAACAGTAATGATGGTCCTTCATATAACAATTGTGATAGATACACTAATAGGTATAGTGAAAGTTCTCACCTCTGTCTAATATAATGCAATCATTATAATAGATATCATAACGACTCAACCATCCACCAGTCCCATGCCCTCCAAACATCAACAACTGTAAAATCCCTCCAACAAAAATAAAAAATAAATAAATGACAGGACTTCAGGCTAAAATGGTAAATTTATACAATCATGATGAAGGATTAGGTATTGAAGGACCTAGAGGGGAAAAGAGGAACCACCACAGCATCAGAAATTATTTGATGACAGCAACCATAATGTAATATTTAATTTTATCATTTAAGTCGATAAATATAAAGTTGTTCCTAATTGGTAAAACTTCATTAAAAGTGAACAAGTGATATCGCTTGAATAGAAGCATACAAGTATGAATCTAAGAAAGTTATAAAACTTCATAGCAAATATGCTTTCTTAAGCTACCAACGTATGTCACTGTATGGCCACATCGGGGAAAAGGTGATTGACCTGGAAGCTTTAATTGAGTCCACCTAGGTGCTTCATTCTCTTCCCTCCACAACAAATACAAACTATAAGTACACAACCCAGGTTAATAAGCTACCAAGAAATAAATATTTCTTAGTAAAAGAAAATGTATTAAAGAGGAAGAAAGAAAGTATAACTAGACAAATCAAAAGACTTTCTCCAAAGGAAAAAAAAAAGGGAAACAAAGAAAAATATTTAAGGTCTGAACAATCTCAGGGCCAGCAATATATGAAGCTAAATGTGGCCACTCTTAGAACATGTCTAAAACAGAAAAATATTTAAAAAGGTTATGGCAGGGAATTGAAGTAGTATACTATTACAACAAATAAGTCACGTACAATTTCTAATGCAAAGTGAAGTTTAAAAGTCACATTCATCTTAGTTTTAACTTAGCTTATAATTCAAGATAACAACTAATTAATCAAGTTTAAAAGTCACATCCATCTTAATTTTAATAAAAAAAAACTTATTCTTTTAATTCTTTAACCAGAATATTGATTAGTTGCACCATATATTTTTCCAAATAATTAAGAAAAAATTAATAGAGAAGTTGCATCAAAACAATTATTATTCTGATGTCCCCTGAATGAAAAAAAATATTAAGTTTATCATTTTAAGTTTAGTCAATTTTACTTATTTAATTTCCCTCCAATAATTTTTTTTCTCATAATTTTACCTATTTAATTTCCCCTTCAATAATTAAGTTTATCATTTTAAGCATTATAGATTATAGACATTATTTAAATAATATAAAAAATATAATATAATATACATTATTATTAACCTTTTCTATTTTGACTTATAATAAAAAAATAATTATTATCATTTTTAAATATAAATTAGAAATATTACATAATTAAATATACAAAAACGTATTAAATTAATTATATAAATTATAAATATTGAACAATTTAATTTTAAAAATATAAAAGTATTATGAATGATAAGTTTGGAAGGTGAAAAAAATGAAAAGGATACAATTTAATTTTAAAAATATAAAAGTATTTCTATCGAGGAAATATGAAGAGGCCAACACACTATCCATCGAGAAATATTCAAATAAATAATTTTACATTGAGTGCATACACAAAAGCATTTCTAAAGGGCAAAGTAAATAATAAAATAAAAAAATGCCACAATGTTTCAACCCACGGTAAAAAATTAAAAATAATACAAATTAATTAAGAAATTGGGTAAATGGTGCAATGGAGAAAGTATTTGGCAAAATGGTGCACCCAAACACGCCCAGGCTAGGCGTGTTTAAACACGCCCTAGCTAGGCTTGTTTGGGTCCCATTTTGCCTATATATAGCCCCAAATTTTCACTTTTTACCATTTCACCTTCTCTCTAAAATTTGGTCTGGCTTCTCTCTAGAGCTTAGGAGTGGATTTTCTCTGAAGCAAAGCCCTGCCGACAACGAAGCCCTGCCAACAAGTGGATTTAACAATTGTGCATATTATTTAATCTGTTATATTTTTTAATTAGAAAATTGTTAGAGCCATATGAACTTGTTAGCGACATAGATGTTAGGTTTAATTAGGGCTTGGTTTAATGTGTTGTGTTTATGTTTTAGGGCTTGGGTTGAGATTTAGGGTTTATGGATTCCAATTTAGTTTTATGGTTTATGTTGTGATTAGGGTTTAGGGCTTGGGTTACAGATATAGGGTTTGTGGATTTCGGTTTAGGGTTTAGTGCTTCTGTTGTGATTAGGGTTTAGGGCTTGGGTTACAGATTTAGGGTTTATGGATTCCGATTTAGGTTTAGGGCTTATGTTGCGATTAGGGTTTAGGGCTTGGGTTACAGATGTAGGGTTTATGGATTTCGGTTTAGGGTTTAGTGCTTATGTTGTGATTAGGGTTTAAGGCTTGGGTTACAGATTTAGGGTTTATGGATTCCGGGTTAGGTTTAGGGTTTATGTTGTGATTAGGGTTTAGGGCTTGGGTTACAGATTTAGGGTTTATGGATTCCGGTTTAGGTTTAGGGTTTATGTTGTGATTAGGGTTTAGGGCTTGGGTTACAGATGTAAGGTTTATGGATTCCGATTTAGGGTTTAGTATGAATTTAGGGTATAAGGGTTTATGGGTAATGGTTTACTGTTGATGTTGGTTAGGTTGATGGATAGGCATAATAGACCTTGCCATAGTGTGATTTGATTCCGCAAGAGCCATGACCACAAGGGCACTGTATGTTCCTATTGGAGGGCTCATGTTGCATCTCATAAATCAAATTTAAAATTTGAGCCGTCTGAACCGCACTTTTTTCAAAGAGGGAAGAAGGTTCTTCTCTCTCTTCCATGATTTGTGTTTCACAAATCTCTGTTTGGTGACGGACGCTAGGGTGCACGACTCAAAGACATGATCACGCAAGAGCCATGGCCACAACGATGTTGTATGTTCCTGTTGAATGGGAGAAAGACATGATCAGACGTTTTCTTTCTTGTTGTGTTTTGCTTCTTCTCAATACAGAGTGAAGAGTGAAGAGAGTGATTGGTGCTGTGTATATGATGATGGACTTGCCACAAGTGGAAACTGTAACGCCTCTATTTACCCTCTCGTGCTTGGTTTATTTTAGATAAAATATTGTGTTCACTTTGTATTGGAATCAAATTAGTTATAAATTTTTTCACGAAAATCCTTTTTCTCTTTGCTTGCAAGTTTTGTGTAATTTATTTGTAACAAAAGCGACTTTCCCTCACCACGATCCATATAATTATAGTCCTTTAATACAAATGAAATTATTAAACAGTCCAGGTACAATCCCAAATAATTCATCACCAAATAGATTACAAACAGCTTAGTACAGACAGCGCAGCACCAAATACAGATCAAAGTATAGATCATCAAAAACAGAAAATCATCACACAAGCTTCATCATATCTTCTCGTACATCGTCCATATCACTGTTTCTCTGCTCGCCCAAATAGATTGGGGTCATCACAGGTGTCAACCACCGACACAAATAGGGGTAAGTACATGATAAACAAAATTTAAATATAAACAGACATAAATATACGTAAAGAGTTAAATAATAATACAGAGGATTTATTTAATACGTTTACTAAAAATTTAATTATTATTTCCTCAACACATGTATTAAATCATCTCTTTTCTTCACACACACTC
>PYAF01001869.1:261438-271668 GCA_007407185.1 Glycine tomentella
TCGTGGAAATAATGTCTCTAGCTGTCTACGTATTTTACCAAAGAAGACAACATAAGATTTTTCTTTAATTATCTTTTACGCATTAATTACTTTCTTATTGGTCCGTTTCACTTTTAATTAAAATTACTAATTTAACTTAATAAATTAGTCTATTTATCTCATAATTAGGAGAAAACTCCAAAGATTATGACTATCCTTTTTATACACTTTTCTGATGCTTAAGATAGCCTGAATTGAGCTCTATTCCAAAATATGTATTAAAATTCATATAAATCCTATTGTATGGTTTCTTATCACCTAATTAGTTAATCATTGGTCATTTAAAGGTATTCTATTCCATACTCAGGTTCCCACAAAATTTCTAAAATCATCTGGGCATTTTTTGACCAAAAGGGTATTTTGGTAATTTCACCAGTTACCCTAGGGGCAAAATGATCATTTCCAAAAATGTTCAAGGTATCTCTGTATGTATCACCCTAAGGGTATTCTGATCATTTTCCAACCATCCAAGAGTATTTATAAAATGTCCTCCTTCAAATATCTTGTTAGAATACCTAGGGGCAATTTGGTCATTTCAAAATATCTAGGGGTATTTTCATCCTTTTCCCTAATTTCTTCTGTACTGTCTCTAGTTAATGTCTTACCCCAATAATTGACTGTGGTTCCAAAATTTTGGGGTGTTACAGAAACAACTAATGAAAATTTCATTTTAACCCGTGACTTTATTCCACTTCCGAGGTCAGTCAAGTCCCTAATTCCTCGATAACAGGGTCAGCGTGATTTTTTCTTGTTGTGTTTTGCTTCTTATCTGTGTATATGATGATGGACTTGACACAAGTGGAAACAATGTACGTCGAGGTTCATGCTTTTAGAGTTTGGGGGGTTCAGGTTAATGGTTAATGATTTACTGTTGATGTTGGTTAGGTTGATGGGGCAGGCATAGTAGTCCTTGCCATATCGTGAGTTCATTCCGCATGAGCCATGGCCACAACAGAACTGTATGTTCCTGTTGGAGGGAATAGCGGAATCTTTTCTAGGTGAGGAAGGTTTGGTTTTGAGGAATTTGGAAGGACAACACTAAGACCAACACCCTCACTGATCACAGTTGTAACAAGTACTTTGCTGCATTCGTTTTGCCAAGTTGTTGAGAGTAGTTTGCGGGGATTAAAGGGTTACTCTGACGACTATGAGTATGAGCTGATGAAGAAGGTGAATGGGAGACAGACATGGTCAGATGTTTTCTTTGTTGTTGTGTTTTGCTTCTTCTCAATCCAGAGTGAAGAGTGAAGAGTGAAGAGAGTGATTGGTGTTGTGTATATGGTGATGGACTTGCCACAAGTGGAAACAACTAATGAAAAATTCATTTTAACCCGTGACTTTATTCCACTCCCGAGGTTAGTCAAGTCCCTAAATCCTCGATAACAGGGTCAGCGTGATTTTTTCTTGTTGTGTTTTGCTTCTTATCTGTGTATATAATGATGGACTTGACACAAGTGGAAACAATGTACGTCGAGGGTCATGCTTTTAGGGTTTGGGGGGTTCAGGTTAATGGTTAATGATTTATTGTTGATGTTGGTTAGGTTGATGGGACAGGCATAGTAGTCCTTGCCATATCGTGAGTTCATTCCACATGAGCCATGGCCACAACGGAACTGTATGCTCCTGTTGGAGGGAATAATGGAATCTTTTCTAGGTGAGAAAGGTTTGGTTTTGGGGCATTTGGAAGGACAACACTAAGACCAACGTCCTCATTGATCACAGTTGTAACAAGTGCTTTGCTGCATTCGTTTTGCCAAGTTGTTGAGAGGAGTTTGCGGGGATTAAAGGGTTACTATAAGGACTATGAGTATGAGCTGATGAAGAAGGTGAATGGGAGAAAGACATGGTCAGACATTTTCTTTCTTGTTGTGTTTTGCTTCTTCTCTGTGTATATGATGATGGACTAGGCACAAGTGGAAACAATGTACGTTGAGGTTCATGCTTTTAGGGTTTGAGGGGTTCAGGTTAATGCACAAGTGGAAACAATGCACGAGTAGCACAATTCCTCCCTGTCAGGTATGACAACTGGATCTTGACTCGGTGGAATAGGGCGTTCATTAACACGGTGGGGCCGATGACCGCAAGTGCGGACATAAAAATTCATTTGCGGAGGATCGGGAGCCTGTTGACGCATTGATGGAAACCCGAAAGAAAAATGTCGCAGTAGTGCATTTCAGGTTTACGGTTTAGGGTTTAAGTTTTGGTGGGCATGGGTACAGGGTGTTTGTGTTAGGGTTTATGGTTTAACGTTTTTGATATATAAGAAAATTTTGTTTGAATGATTTGTTAATCCTTCATATTTTGTTTAACATGGTTTTAAATTTTTGTATATGAAGATACTGATTAGATGGCTGATTCATCTTCCATTGATTCGTCGCGATCTGCATCCGATCATGAGGGTGAGCCCATGGATCCAACAGCCTATGTTGTCCCTACCCCATACAAGTGGGGCGTTTTGTGTAGGCGTACTCAGCGCACCCACGTTTCACTAGTGTGGAACGAGGGCACAACTCGAGTACTGAAGACTCGACGTGGTAAGGTGACGAGGGGACCAAATCCCGACGATATACCTGATATCATTTGTGATATGTTGTGCGATGCTGGGTTTCTTCATGTCGCACGCATGCGACATATTCAGGTATGCAACTATGAAATGAGTAAAGACTTGTTTATTTCATAAATGTACTTGTTAATTAATTAATAATTTTTGTAGATGGATGCTGGGCTTATTAGTGCTCTGGTTGAACGATGGAGGCCAGAGACTCACACCTACCACATGCCACAGAGAGAGATGACCATCACGTTGGAAGACGTGGCTGGTATTTTGGGATTGCCCACGGAGGGCAATGTTGTTACTGGAGTGACGGTAGCCGATTGGGAGACCGTCATTGAGGACGTTTTTGGTCACGAACCTGAGGAGGACACCGAGTTGAAAGGTGGATATTTGCACTTGTCTTTCTTTGATAGACATTTTGCGCATTAGGGTGAGGTGGTTCCCAAATTGGTTCACGTGATGCGGTTTACGAAGGCCCACATTCCCGAATTGGTTCACATGACGCTATTAGTGTTTTCTATTTTTTATGTTTGTTTTTTAATTGATTGTATTCCTTAACTCAGACTTGTTTGTAACATTTATGTTAATCATTCTCGGTCTAACTATTATTTAACGACGTTAACCCCGCAAACACTAACAATTACATACGCCGTCAACAACACGAATTCATAACAGACATGACTTAAATCAAAAAACAAAGGGGAAAACACATTTTTAATTAGAAGGATAATTAAAAACAACATCTTCGGCGTACATGTCTTATTCTATCTGGATTTGTGGTTTGTTAAAAATAGCTAAAATCTCAATTGGACAAAGACGTTTCCAGTAGTTGGATTTCGCTAGCATCTTGAAAACGTCTTCATCGCTTAGCAACTCTTTTTTGTCATAATCGATTGTGGTGTTTGAATATTGTGCATGTGCTAGATGACGAAAAAACAATTTTCTAACCACCTGTGACATGTGAATTCCATTAGGGGGAACCCCAACAGACGCAACTTGCTTGATGACGGCCTTTAGTGTTTCAATGGTGCATCCAGAAGGAATTTCAAATCGTATTGGGTTTGTTCCAGTAAAGGAATAACCCACAAAACCGGCTCTTCGTGGTATGTTCCAACTTCCATTGTAATATCGCATTGCATCATGTGTGGGGACGATGGTGGACTGAAGTAGGTTGATTATACCATCGGGTGTTTTGTTTATGGTGCATAATATTTCTATAGGGCCAGCACTAACATTTGGTCGTTGCACTTTAACATTCTACAAACATCATCATCATTTGTGAGTGCGATAGAATGAAAAAAATAGTGCTGACCTGCGTGTAGGGATCATTGTCGATAGTAGATGTTACCCATAAAATGGTCATCAGTTAGTAGAAGGGTGTGGTGCATCCTACTCTTCAGCGTCTGAAATGAACAGTCATTAGGAACTCGCATTGGTATTGGAGTAGCACATTTGTATTGGGTTACGTGGAAGCGAATGTTATCAAGGAAAGATTCCCAAGCTTCCAACGTCTCCCCCTCAACAATGGCAAATGCCAGTGGTAGGCATTCATTATTCCCATCCTAAGTCGTGGCAATCAGCAATTTTCCTTTATACTTGCCATATAAGTGAGTCCCATCAATTTGAATGATGGGTTGGCAAAATTTAAAAGCCTCGCAACACTGTCTAAAAGTCCAAAACATTCGCTGAAACACACGCTTACCTCGGTCCAGTCCATGTGCCACATAATAATCATTGGTTTGAATATCAAAAAAAGAACCTGGTGAAAAACAAAGCATGTAGTTGCACCATCTCGGAAAAAAGGCATAAGATTCTTCCCAATCTCCATAAATCATTGTCATTGCTCTCTGCTTCGCATACCATGCCTTATAATACGAAACTTTAAATCCATAGCTATTGGTGATCCTCTCCTGAACCAATGCAATTGACACGCCCAGTTCCTCCTTAACCATTCCTGAAAATAAAATTGTCACATTGACATTAACGACAAACCTTAACACAAATTAATATTTCTCATATAAAGCAAAAATTTTGAGTTCATACCTACTACAAGTGAACCAATAATATCAACATCAAGTTGTCTATGACCTTGTGTTATATGGTCATTCAGGCAACTGTGTTTTCCACCCCATCTTGAAACCACCCATTTCTCACCATACATTGGTTTATACACCCTAACCCTTCAAGGGCAACCATCGTTGTGAGCAACACACTTCATGGCAAACCTGTCAGGCTTGCTCTCAACCACAAATGTTTCTTGATGCTCCCTCATCAGGTTCCGCTTAATTTCAATTTGTGCCTCCTTTTTGGATGGAAATTGTTGTTGGACAAACAAATTGTCCCCTATTTGCCACGAACCTTGCACTGAACCCTAACCTGAAGCTGAACCGGTAAAAGATTCTTCTTCGCTTGGGTGATTCCAATCAATATGTGTAACGTGGAATTCCGTCCCAAAAAGGAATAATCGCACTGCCTTTAAATACAAAATAGTTGAATAAACATGGGTTTGCAAACTAAAATACTATAATATACAGATGAACAACTATTATACGACTTCATCATTCATTTAAGTCATGTAACATACCTTCAACAAGTTGTTCTGATTGTGTCGGTCTAAGATCCGGATGGTACCGCATTTCAGAAGACCCCACGTCAGTGTGTTGTTGGAATGCAGTCGCATGCACATCAGAATCTTCATCATTATCGGACGCACTGGCATTCTCCTGAAGAAGACGATCTTCCATCGCAATATTTTCATCATCGTCATCATCTTCATCGTCATCCATAACCCAAGTTGGGTCATGTGAATCTTCTTGAGACATGTTTGCACCTACAGCACCATATGATGCAATATGTGCAGAATTACAAGCAACTGACCTCCTGGGTAAAACAACATCCTCTACTGCGGTATAATCCACATACAACTCTAAAAAATTCTTCCTTGTCTGATTCAAAAATTCTTCAATCACCATTTCCAATTCTTCACCATCCTGTATTGGAAACCCCATGTATTGTTCATGCTGTCATATTCTTGCCGTCAGCAAAGTGATACAAGTCTTGTCATCTAGACCTAATTTTGGACGTATCTTCTCATGCAAATCACCCAATGTTGCTTTTCGGTTGATTCGTGTCATCCTTTTCTCCCCTTCAAAGACAATACCTCTTCCCTTTCAATATTCCTTCCATTGAAAAATAACACAAGATGAACACACTCCACATCACTTGAACTCATTTCCTGCCCTCAACGAAAACAACAACTTCAAATTTTAAGAAACAATAAAATAAGCTGAAGAACCTAAACCCTAATACACACGCCTGAAGCACAAAAACACCCAAAACCCTAAATTATGAAACACAAACCCTAAACATTTGCCCTTATACCAAAAGCCATAACACAAGCACCATAAACCCTACCACCTAAACCCTAAACAAAACAACCTAAACCATTATTTCAAACCCCCTAAACCCTAAGCCATATATCCACACACCCTAAACCCTAACCCATATGTCCACACACCTTAAACCCTAACTCACATCTCCACACACCCTAAACCCTAACCTACATCTCCACATACCCTAAACCCTAACCCACATATCCACACACCCTAAACCTTGAACACTAACACGCTAAATCCTAAAACTAAACCGAAATCCATAAACCCTACATCTTTAACCTAAACTCTAAACCGTAAACACTACACATTAAACCAACATACACATTAACAATTTCCTATGAACCTAACATCTATGTCGCTAACAAGTTGATATGGCCTAACAATTTCCTAAGTAAAAAATATAACAAGTTTAAATAATATGCAAAATTGTTTAATCAACAACTTACTTCTTTGCAGCGCTTCACTTCACAAAATATCCAATCCCAAGCTCTAGAACCTAAAGCAGAACAACTTTTACACAGAACGTTAAATGGTAGGCATGTTCCTTCTGTGAAATGTTGGGGCTATATATAGGGAAAAAAGGGACCCCTACAGGCCTAGCTTGGGCGTGTTAGGGTACCCCAAATTCCCAATTTGTTTCATGCCTGCACCATTTGCCAAATTTTTTTATTAATTTGTATTATTTTTAATTTTTTGCCTTCAACCCACTCAAGAGATTATTTACTACATGTGCATTCCAGAAAGACTCAATTTTTACACCAAACATGAATCAAAATGTGATCTAAAAGCACTCAGAATATAAGTGACAACTACTTCATCATAAACAGGACAAAATTTCTTGTGGGAGAAATTTGGGTCTAAATTCTCCTGGCATCTCTAACACTAACCTCCACCATAATTGCCAGTGCCAACTATGTTTCACAATTGTTTATATTAAGATAGTGTGAACAGTTTTAACTTGAAACAATTTTCTGTGCCCATCTCCACCGAGAATCTAACTTGCTTCTTCTCCCTTGTATAGTTTGCAGATAAGATAACACGCTTACTTAACATGAAAAAACTCAACTCCATCCAAACGTGCCATATTTCATTATAATTTGCCCAACAAACAAATAAAAGTGCAGCAAACTTGAATAGAGACCATGTGAGCGGTTGGAGAATTTGATTTCTATATTTATTAGTTCAGTATGATAGTCCGTACAATTATTATCATAATGGCATCTCCTTCTATATATTTTATCCATTGACTATGTTTAATAATTAAATTTAATACAGCAAGGAATGCCAGATAACGAGACCAATAAATTTATCATTTTAGATTCATCCATCATCTCTATATATACGCATATACAAGGTTGGCTCAAGGCAGCTTCAACTTCCATAATTCATTCATATCCCGTGATAGCTTATATTCACACACAAAATTGTAATTTAGAAGAATGGAGTTAAAGGGTGCTTCATTGAGGAGAGGGTATGAGTTGTTGAAAGGTCAGAAGCAAAAAAAGAATAGATTAGCAAAGGAAAGCAATATTGTTCCAAAGGGAAAGGGAAATGGAGTAGTTTGATGCATAGAGGAAGTTGGAGGGGTTGTGAGGATGAAGATTGTGGTGAGAAAGAGCGAGTTAAAGCAGCTGGTGGAAGTGATGAATAGTGGTTTCAAGTCAACTATGTTTGTGTCTTCAGGGGAACAACGATTGAATTTGTTATAGTGACAGCTACTTCACTCAGAATAGAAGTGACACAAGATATGAACAAAACAATAATTACCTAATCCCTGTCAGAGCATAAACAGGGCACAATGCTTAACAATCATCATCATCAACATCTTCTCAACCAAAAGGAAGAGTATAATAAAAATGATGAGACAGACATAGGAGCAAATGCAAAATCATAACAGCAGACATGAAAATTTCTGTCATTATAACCCATTCTCTAGATGTTGAACATGTTGATTCAAGAGGAGATATGAAAGGATGGACATGGAATCAAGCTTTGGAGTTTTGTACTTTCAACATGCCTCATTGCAAAGTGCCTTGGAAGATTGAAGATCAATTGATTCATGTAAAAGGGAAGATGTGTTATCTGATAATCCAATGTGCATATCATGCATAATCATTCATTTAGGATTGTTAGAATGAGGACCAATTCAAAAGCATTTAACAAATAAGGCAAATTAAAATCAAGTTTTTGGAAAAATGAAGTTTTTCTGCTTTAATCGATTACAGATATTTTGGCATCGATTATTTTGTTCTTCGTGCCTTCTGGAAAACAAACCAAGAACAATGTAATCGATTACATATCGAATTAATCCATTACCAAGACTAAAATTGAAATAACATACTGTCTGTCTTAATCGATTACAGAAGTTCGTAATTGATTACATATCATGCCTATGGCTAACATATTCTGCTGATTTAATCGATTACATATCGTTTTAATTGATTACATAGTACATTTGAAAATATTGGTCTGTATATCTTAATCGATTACCAAATTCAATAATCGATTACTCAGTGCATTTGGAAAATCATGAGTGTCTGGTTTAATCGATTACGTGACGAAATAATCAATTACAATGTTCATAGCTCAAACCCAGAATGCATCATAAACACTTTAATCGATTACATTCTTGAATTAATCGATTACATATGAGAAATAATCGATTATAGGAGTGTGTTTAATCGATTATTTTCAGTTAGAAAGCTATTATAAATAGAACCTATTGCCCTGTGATTTTAAGTGTTGAGAAATTCGTATTCTGGGCAATCACAAACATTCATGAGCTTTCATTAGTGAGTTTTCTGAGTTCTAAAACATCTTGGCTTCATCAAAATTCATTAGGGTTTTTGATTTGAAGAGCGAAGCATAATTGAGTTTCAAAGAGTAAGGAAAGGGAAGCATTGAATTTGTTATTCTTTCTTTCAACCTGGTGAATCATACATATGCATCTTGTTCATTGGATTATCAGGTGAATGTGTTCCTTATTCTTTGTGGTTGTAAATTTGTTATTTGATTTCTCTAAAGATTGGCTTATTGTAAATGGGTTTCTTGCATTATGACTAGAGATAATGTTTCTGTAGGGGTTGCTAAGTAGTGTTCTCAGTGGGGTTGGTCTCTAAGAATCTAATAGTGTTTTAGATTTCTGAACTTTATCTAGGGTTGATAAAGAGAGACTTGTAATATCTTGTAAGAACATTAATTTGCAATAGTGGAACTCCATTCTAGTGTTGAGTGGAAGAACTGGATGTAGCTTCATAGTGTTTGAAGTGAGCCAGTATAAAAATTGTGGCTGATCTTTATTCTAATCTCTTCATCTCTTAATTGCTTTGGTTGTAAATCAAATTATTTGCACAGAAAGATTTGAGTTGTCTATTGATTTTCTTGACAGAGGAATTTGATTGAATATAAGATTCTTGGTTTCAAAACAATTTTTTAAAGTGATAAAGATCCTGTGAAAACTCTGATTGAAAATTTTTAGTTACCAAGGTTCAACCAATTCATCCCCCATCTTGGTTGTATTGAAGTATTCCTATCATTTTCAATTGGCATCAAGAGCTGGTTCTTGAAAGTTGCTCAAGATCACTTTTTCTTTTCAAAAAGAAATATGAATACTTCACAAATAACCTTTAAGGAGGGCCTCTTTAAACAGACCTCCTATGTTTGAAGGGGAACATTTCAGTTTTTGGAAAAATAGAATGAAGATCTTTATTCAATCAAATGACCCAAGAGCATGGAATGCAATAGTAAAGGGTCCTTTTATTCCAAAGAAAACTGTTGCAAATGAATTGATTCCCCAAGAATGGGATGAGATGACTGAGGCTGAACAAAGGGCTGCACAATATGATTTTAGAGCTAAAAATATGATCACCTCTGCACTTTCCTCTGATGAATTTTTCAGGACTGTGAGATGTAACAGTGCAAAAGAAATGTGGGAGATGCTTGAAATTACTCATGAAGGAACTGAGGAAGTTAGAAGATCAGGGAAGCATGCTTTGATTCATGAGTATGAAATGTTCAAGTTGAACACTAATGAGAACATTTCTTGATAGACTCCAGATCAGATCCTAGTCTTGTTTGTCCCGATCTACCTTGAATGGAATCAATTCTTCAATGGAAATCAAAACAGAGTATGAAGTGCTCTGTTTTTGACAGCTTTTTAGGGGTTTTTAGAATTAGAGAAATGGATTGATGGAAAGAGATTAGGAAGGGATTAGGAATGACACCATGGAATAGGAATTCCAA
>PYAF01001870.1:18563-49255 GCA_007407185.1 Glycine tomentella
GATCACCTGAAATCATATAAACCCCACACGGGGTGAGATACATAATCTCAGTAAGCTCAGGGTCCATGGAGAGATTTCCTCCACCCTGGCCCACTTTCATAATACATACAACAAGTATCACAAGCAAATGGCCCACCGGCCTAGCCCTCTGGCAATCAAACAACATAACATATCATACAAGATAGGAGGAATAGCCATCCCCCTGGCGTGGCTCCCACGCTCCTGGCGTGGCACTCCAGCTGAAATCAACTTTCTAGAGCACTTCCCACGCTCCTGGTGTGGGAAATAAGCTTTCTGGAGCACTTCCCACGCTCCTGGCATGGCTCACAGCAAAACCCCAAAACTTAAGCTTTAAACCATGGTTATTATAGTTCCTCTTCTTCTACCCTATGAAATTGTCCCATTGGTCACCCAGCATCTCTAATTCTTTACCATGGATTACAGAATAGTTTTCTTCAAAACTCAGTGAATACAAAATCCATGATGGAATAACATGCAAAAGTTCAAATATATATAGCTCAATGGAATCAAAAGAAAAACCAATGAATCACTCCTAATTCCCAGCCTAAGGGTTTTTAAGGATGTATGTATGGTGAAACTCCTATTCTAATTGATGAACAACACCAATTTTTTTTCTTTTTTCTGTCACTTACAGTTTTTATTAATTGTGAATTAATCTTACTAGTGTTAATTGCATATGTTAATAATTGACTCAAATAAGTGTTTATGAACCTCTTTAAACTTACAGATTTGATCCCAGCGTTTTCTGGGTTGCCAAGAAGTACCAATTTCATACAACATAACAGTTAATTGGGTTGGAAATTGTAAGTAGTTTTATTGGTTTATTAGATTTTTCTGTTTCATGCCTCATGCCTTACGTTTTTTTGGCAGCCTTAGGGAACACCAGATAATGGTTATTTATGCATCATTATAGGCTTTAATTGCAGTGGGATCAATTATACAATCATTTCTATTTAGCAATTTGGACTATGTTGTATGATTTATATGTTGGGCCTAGATTCACTATTACAATTATCGAGTCCTCTCTTTCTCTGATATTTTGTGGTTTTATGTTTTCATTTGTGATGCAAGATGATTAAGATATAAGTTCTTTTTGTTGTACTAATCTGGAGTTACATGTCCCTTTGCCTCTTTTTTTTTAACATTCTCTCTCTCTCTCTCTCTCAAGATGGAGTGGAAGAACTTGTCCATTTTGAATGCTTAGCTTCTCCTCTAAACTTGTTTATTGGGCTTCAGTTTAAATAAGTTTAATCTCTGTTTCAAGTCCCCATGATGACTATGGATAGATATGATGCTGCTAAAGGCTTCTATAAACTGGCCATGGCATTTGCCCTAGTCCCTGATCTTCACACAATGTGGTTGCTTTATCTTTGTGATGCACATCAAGAAATGCAGTCATGGGTAGAAGCTGCTTAGTGTGTTGTTGTTGTTGCTGGTGTTGTAATGCCATGTAAAGACACAATTTGTTTATACATAATATCATATTTATAAGGTCTATTTGCTTGACAGGTGTTGATCTTGTGCTTGGGAATTATTGGAGTAATTTAAATTTTGACAGATCCTTATTTACTTGTACCTTCCAATTACATTGGTGATTTTGGGCTTTCATACATATGAATGTGGCTCGTGGTTCATTGCCTCCTGGGTTTAGGATACTAATTAAGATTAGTATGTTGAGTTGAGTTTTTGAATATATTATCATCATAGGTGCGTAAAAAGAAGGAGATACAAAGACGGTTTTGAGCCAAAACCGTCTTCGTATGTGCGTTAAAAAAAAAGATACAAAGATGGTTTTTAGAACCGTCATCGAAAGTTTCCATTTTCAACGACACACGCAACAACGACGGTTCTACAATTTTCGTCATATGGGGTTTAGAACCGTCTTCGTATGCGTCGCCTGTAGTAGTGAAAGGTTCAACAATTTATTTCAAAGAATGTTGGACGGCCCATGGTCTAAACTCAACAGAGAAAAGACAATGGAGAAGCACCTAAATCACTTCTGAGTAAAACATAGTCTCAATAAAGGAGAGCTTCTGAGTTTTATTATAATTTTAGTATCTATATAATTTTCCTATCTAAGAGATTAGATCATTTTCTTATCATTTACGCAGGTCTATATGTATGCTTGACAAAAGTTTCATGATGAATAATCACACCCTAAGGGAAATGGTGACCATCCCTCAATCTACTTGAAAATCCTTGGTCAAAGCATCCTACTAGTTTTCTACAAGTGCTCTTGCATTGCTAGTACATGTTCCAACATTCTTCATTTGCATGATCGTCAAGCAGTTGCATACACACTTGTCCTTACTTCTTGCCAATTATCACATTTCCTAGTGCATCATTTGAGGTCCTGTCGTTACACTGAGTTACGATGTGAAAATATTATGAACACACTTCAAATAACCAAGAGGGGGGTGAATTGGTTAAGACTACCTCTGAAAACTTTTCTTGAAAACAATTTGCGGAATTTAAAACTTGGATCGTATCACTCAATCACCCTTAATCAAAAATAGATTTTTCTTTCAAATCTAATATCACTTTGAAATGCATGTAATGACTGAAATGTTTCTTATTGATAGTATATTGATTTCCAAACAATAGTAATGAAAGAGATACAGATAAAGAATCAATCACATAACAATTTATACTGGTTCACATCACAAACACGGAGGCTACATCCAGTGTCTTCCAACCAACACTAGGTTAGAGTTTTCACTATATCAAATTATTCTTGTACTTCAAGCACCACAAATGAAAATCTCTATCAACACTAGACAAAGATTCTGAATTCTAAAACACTATTAGAATACAAGTCACAAAGATCTTGAAAAATCTATTCAAATTTAAAACCTAGAGAACCCTTCTCTAGAATGATTTACAAAGAATCAATTTGAAATATTACAATACAACAAAACTAACTCTTAGAAAATCTAAAAAGAGTGATTCAAGCTAAACACTACCTGTGATCCTTCATGTATGAATGAATGAAAATGAAATGAGATTACCACACAATCCAGGTAGTATTAATTCTATTGCTTAGAATCAATATCTTGAAAACTTCTTTTCTTTAGCACATCTTCTCTAAAACTCAGAAATCTTAATCTTTACAAGATGTGTTACTCACAAGGAAATCAGTCTTTTGAACACTTAGAAAGCTTTGTTTCTTTTTGGTAAGTCACTCAGGTGTATTGAATAATTCGCACAAGTTCTATTTATAAAGATCTAACTTACAAAGGCTTTTAAAAAACTGATTTAACGGACAATAATCGATTAATCCGCTAGTGTAATCGATTATTTGCCATATGTAATGGATTAAAATAACTAAATAATCGATTAAATTGTTCCTCGGCTATCTGGAAAAAGATTACGAACAGAATAATCAATTATTACGTAATGTAATCGATTAAAGCAGAAAAGTAGAGTTTTCCAAAAAAGCCTATGTAATCGATTATGATAAATGGTAATCGATTAAAGCAACAGTGTATAGGATGGTTGAGCAGAGACAATAAAGCATCCATCTTCTGAATCATTAATGATTCAAAGGGGCTATAGGATGGTTGAGCAGGGCCTTCAGCTTTTTCTTCTTCGTCTCCTTCTTCTTCAGCACCAGCAGGAGGCACTTGTTGTCCAGCCATCTGCCATCCATAAGGAGTCTTCAACATTCCAAGCTTGTTAAGGTGCTTCTCCTTGATGAGACTATTGCTGGAATTAGTGTTGTCAACCACCTCATTGGAGACATCTATGTTGAAATAATTAATGAATCTAGACACAAGAACAACATATGGAAAAGGATAGTTCACCAATCTCTTGAATTTCAGCATGGTTTCCTCAAGGATGAGGATCCAGTTCATCTGAATGGAGTTTTTCATGCCATACACAAGTTGTATGTCATCATCTGTGGCTTGTGAATGATTGGTGGACCTTGGGGTCAAGATGTAGGTGATTATGTACTAAAGAAGTCTATCCTCATGTCATTGGACTAGTACTTAGTCTCAATTTTAGCCTCATTTGAGGGTCAAGCAACATACCTCTATAGGTTTCAACTCTGTTGTAACCCTCAACCTCTTCCTCAAATTTCCTTTCACCAACAAAGGAAATGCCAACAACTTCTTGCCAGACCTCAAGAGGGATTTCCATGACCACCCCATTAACTTGAGATAGGATAGTCCCATCCATGGAGGCTTTAGCACAGGTGTAAAACACCTTCACAAGTTTAGGGTAAAAAGTACCCTTCATCTCAACAAATTTCTTCAATCCCTGAGCTTCAATCATAGTAGGGAATTGAAAACCTACTTTGGTGAACCATGCAAGGTCAAGGTGTTTGGGAGGGCAGATAAGTTTTGTAGCATTAAACTGTAGGTAGTTAATCTTATCACACTCAACTAAGAACCAATGATCTAACCTACTCACTACAGGGTTGGAAGTTTCAGCAGTCTTCCTCTTAGAGGTTTTTGATCTCCTGGGAGCAAACATGGTGAATACAAGGGGTAGGAAAATAAAAAACACAGAAACTAGACTCTGAAGAAGAAAAACAGAGAGATACAGCAGGGCTAGATGTAAGAAGAGAGTGGTGTAATTTTTCTCCAGAGCAAGGCTGTATTATAGATGATTTTGTGCTCCAAAGTTTGAAATTTGAAAGTATAGCTGACATTTCGAATTTACCCACTAACATAAAAGCTCAGAAAATTCAAATTTTTGGAATTAGGTGGCAGTTGGGCAGTTACAAATTCCAAAAAATCTTTAAGATTTTTCAATAACTCCATGAATAATTGATTACGAGCTTAAGTAATTGATTAATTCGTAAGCAAAACAAGTTTCACATAAGGCTGTAATCGATTAACCTGTGGCTTAATCGATTAACCCAGTGAGAGTTCCATTTCAGGAAGATGAAGTGTAATCAATTACGAAATGTGGTAATCGATTATTCCAATAAAATGTGATATTTCAGAAGATTTTTCAGTTCGTGTAATCGATTATTCCAGTGAACGTTAATTTTTTTAAAAAAATTGAATGAAGAATAATCGATTATTTCGCTTTTGTAATCGATTACATAAGGACAAAATTCATTCTAAATAGCTTTTAAAGTCCATATAATCGATTATTCTGAGACTTAATCGATTATTACAGTGAATTTATCAGTATGAACAATAATTATGCAGCATTTTCGAATTGATTGCATTTGCAATGAATGACCATTATATGATTCATTTTTCATGTAGATAATCACATAAACAACATGCTAACACACACTATACTCATCTAGAATTCCTAGCATGTTTTTAAGTGAATAGAATCTATCTCTTGCTAAGGGTTTGGTAAAAATATCAGCTAATTGATTTTTAGTTTCAACAAATACAATTTTTATATTACCCTTTTGAATGTGATCTCTGATAAAGTGATGTCTGATCTCAATGTGTTTGGTCCTTGAGTACGTAATAGGATTTTTGGAAATGTTAATAGCACTTGTATTGTCACACAGCAAGGGAATTTCCTGTAGCTCAATACCAAATTCTTGTAGTTATTGCTTCAACCATAGACTTTGTGCACAACAGCTTCCAGCAGAAATGTATTCAACTTCAGAAGTGGAAAGGGCTACACATGATTGTTTATTACAATGCCAAGAAATCAGTGAGCTTCCCAATAAGTGACATGTACCACTGGTGCTTTTCCTATCCAATTTGCATCCTGCAAAATCTGAATCAGAATATCCAATTATGCTTATTGATGTACCTTTAGGATACCATAATCCAACTTTTGGTGTGGATTTGAGATATTTAAGTATCCTTTTTATTGCAGTAAGATGAGATTCCTTTGGATTTGCTTGATATCTTGCACATAAGCAAACACTTAGCATTATATCCTATCTACTTGCAGTTAAGTGTAACAAGGATCAAATCATTCCTGTGTACTTTGACTCGTCAACACTTTTTCCTCTTTCATCTAAGTCAAGATATGTTGATGTAGCCATGGGAGTTGCAGCATCTTTTCACTTTTCCATTTCAAATTTCTTAATCATTTCCAAACAGTATTTTGATTGGTTGAGAAATGTTCCATTCTTCAATTGCTTCACTTGAAGTCCAAGAAAGAATGTCAAGTCTCCCATCATAGACATTTCAAATTCACTTTGCATTCACTTGAAGTCCAAGAAAGAATGTCAAGTCTCCCATCATAGACAATTCAAATTCACTTTGCATAGAGATAGAGAATTCCTTGCACATAGACTGATTAGATGAACCAAAAATTATATCATTTACATAAATTTGAACAATCAAAATATTATTGTCTCTTTTCTTGATAAACAAGGTTTTGTCCACTTGTCCTCTTATGAAAAATTGGTCAATCAGAAATTTGCTCAACCTTTCATACCAAGACCTTGGAGCTTGTTTCAAACCAGACAATGTTTTTTTCAATTTGAAAACATGATTTGGATGTTTAAATCAATGAAACCAGGAGGTTGATTAACATAAATTTCCTCCTCAATATATCCATTTAAAAATGCACTCTTAACGTCCATTTGAAACAATTTAAAACTCATTAAGCATGCATAAGCAAGTAGCAACCTTGTAACGCCTCAACTTACGATCTTGTTATTATTAATTTTTAATGAAAATTCTTTTCAACTTACTTAAGAGCACCCAATTGAATATAAAAATTTTGCCAATAACTGATACTCCAAGAAAATTTCATCGCTGGTTAATATTTATAAACCTAAAGTAACATATAATAAGAGTACAAACCGACACTGGTTTTATTATATAATACAAATAACTAGAACATTCTGTAACAAAAGGCTATATCTTCAAACAACATATCTTTAAACAAAATCTTCTTCTTGTAGATAGCTAGGCAGTCTCTCTCTTTGTTGTTCATCTGCTCGCCCGAATAAAATCGAGGTCATAGCAGGTGTCAATCACAGACACAAAACATAAGGTAAGTTTATGATAAACATAATTTAAGCAACAGATTATTCAATGTGCAGTTATTTATAACAACGTCCTCTAATTTCAGTTCTAATTTTATATGATGCATGATTCTCCTAAACTCTCAACATCATGAACATGTGGTACCAATTGTGAAGATAACCCCATCCCAGTGGCACAGAACTTCTCCGATCAGTCAGGGTCTCCCAGTGTTGCATAGGTTCTCACCACACTCATGTGATCATCATGGGTGGTGTGATTCCCCACTGCAAGAGTCACCCCCTAGTTCAGACCCTTCTGCCTGAACGCACAGACTCCGTTCCTGCAGCTATTGACACACCTCCTCTCTGAGGCAACTCTTATGAGACACATGAGACTGATTCACTTATGGATATCTCATTCATTTTATAAACTCAGATTTATTTTCAACATCAGACTCCAATCACTGTCTCACATAATTTACTTAGAAATTCAACATATATCATGTACAAAACTCATAGAACACTCAGCAAGTATAAAACTTCATTCAGGCACTCAATCATATAACTATAACTTAAATCCAACAATTACTCAGATACAAGTCATACTTCACAGAACTTCAAACACTTATTCAAACACAAGTAACACTTAAACTATCCTTATCATAAAACTTCCCTATACATACCTGACAACTCCTTATAAAGCTTGAAAACTTTCCTAAAAGTGCTAGCCTTCTACACGTGATTTCCAAGGGAAGTGGGACCTCTTCTTACTTAATTTATGTCTTGAAAAGGAAAGGATGAAAGTGAAATGAAAGAGATGGGAGGAAGAGATTCACATGAGTTGTTGTAGAAATGGAGTCTTGAAAGTGAATTCCATTTAAGGCCCTTCTCCCTTTATATATGGTTTGGAAAATAATAAAATATTTAAAGACATAATTGCCCTTTCTACTAGTTACTCTCATCTAGTTCCATTATAACTTAGTTTCTTCTCATTCCATTACATCTTAACTAAACTCATGATTACTCTTCTAAATATCTTTCCACTTTATACGAAAATCTCCTAAGTCATGATGTCTTCCAAGTGTCTTCCACTTGTCCTTATATCATGTATGTAAGTCATAAAATATCCTCCCTTCCTACTCCCTCTTTAACGTGATTATCAAGGGAAGAGGAGAAGATTTTTCTTCCTTTCATGCCACCTTGTGTAATTATCTTTCGAGGCATGATGCCTTCATTCATGGTGGCTTACAAGTGGATAGACATTTCTTAAGCTTTCATGATGGCACCTTATCACTTTAATTCATGAATCTTAAGATATTTTCTACTTATCATAACTCATCAATTTTTAAATATGACAAACCACCTTATTCCCCTTTTTCCTCTACTTCACGTAAATACCATAACCAACGGGAATATTTTTGTCTTCCCTTCCTCCTTCTATACCATGTTGTTATTTCCTTTAAAGAGGAGAAAATTGTGTGGTTTTCCTTGTGTACATGTGTCACCTTTTATGAAGAAGAAGAATCCAATTTCAAGATAACTTCACACATGGCATTTAGTAGAAAGAAGTAAAGTTCAATTTGAACTCTTCTACCTAAAAGATAATATTGAATAATAGAATTCTAGATATTTTCATAAACTAACTTCAGTTACAGTACAAATAACTCACAAACAGTCTATACAGAGTGCTACACAGACCTTACATACAAAACTGCTCTTATCTTAATTCTGATTGGTCCGTTCTACTTCTGACCATCAAAATTACTTAAATATTTTATTAAATAAGTCTATACCTCCTATAATTAAGAGAAAATTCCACAAATTCTATTTATCATTTTTCCATATTTTTCTGCTGTTTGAATTTTCCTAAATAAAATTTCAAAGTTATTACCGTATAAAATTCATAGTAATTCTATTCTAAGATTTTTCTGTCACAACTGTATAGTTTCTAACTCTATAAATTATTTCCTATTATATGAGTCCTGTCTCACCTTATTGTGCTTCAATTTAAAATTTCTAATTTATACAACGTGTACCGACGCTGTCCGGGAAACAATCAAATTTCTCTTGAAATTGTATATTCTAAAGATCAGAAAATTCTACTGATTAATAATATATATATATATATATATATATATATATAAAACATGTTCAACAAATGCTTAAATCATTATAAAATTTGGGGTGTTACAAACCTAATGGCCTCCAATCTTGCAACTGGAGCATATGTTTCATCATAATCAATGTTTTCCTCTTGGTTGTATCCTTTAGCAACCAATCTGGCCTTGTTCCTTATGATGATACCATTTTCATCAAGTTTGTTTCTAAAAACCCACTTGGTGCCAATAGGTTTATGAGAAGAAGGCCTAGGAACCAATTCCCATACTTCATTTGTCTTAAATTGATTTAATTCTTCATGCATGGCCATCATCCAATGTTCACCAAGTAAAGTTTGGTCAATGCCTGTTGGTTCAATTTGTGAAACAAATGCCATTGTACAACAAAGATTTCTTAAAGAGGATCTAGTAAAAAGTCCCTTTGATACTTCCCCTATAATATTGTCAAGAGAAAGATCTTTAGTGGTTCTCCAATCCTTTTGCTCTTGAATGGGTGTTGAATATTCCACATTGTCATTTGAATCAAGTTTTATCTTTTCATTAAACTACATAACATCTTCCAATTTTCCTGCATCATCATCACATACTTTTTCCTCCTTGGAGGTGTTAGACTCATCACATATTACATGCACTGATTCTTCTACACATAAAGTTCTTTTATTATAGATTCTATATGCTTTGCTTTGTAAAGAATAACCAAGAAAAATACCTTCATCAGCTTTAGCATCAAATTTGGCAAGTGATTCTTTACCATTATTTAAAACAAAACATTTGCAGCCAAATGCTCTTAAATATGAAATGTTTGGCTTCCTCCCTTTGTATAGCTCATAAGGTGTTTTCTTCACAAGAAGCCTTATAAGAAGTCTATTCAAAGTGTAGCAAAAAGTGTTCACTGCATCAGCCCAAAATGTTTTGGCATTTCATTAAGAAGAGTTCTAGCACATTCTTCAAGGGATCTATTTTTCCTTTCTACAACACCATTTTGTTGAGATGTTCTAGAAGCAGAAAAATTGTGGTTGATTCCATATTCCTCACAAATTTTTTCAAAGTTTTCATTTTGGAATTCACCACCATGATCACTTCTTATTGAAACAATGTTGCAAGCTTTTTCATTTTGAATAATCTTGGCTAATTTTCTAAATGTTGTGAATGCTTCATTCTTGGTTCTTATGAACAAAGTCCATGTGTATCTAGAAAAATCATCAACAATGACAAGACCATAGTAGTTACCTCCTAGGCTCATAGTTCTTGAAGGACTAAATAAATCCATATGCAATAACTCAAGGGGTTTAGTAGTTGAAACTACATTTTTTCTTTGAAAACAATTCTTTGTTTGTTTCCCCTTTTCACAAGCATCACATATTTTATCCTTCTCAAATTTGAGCTTAGGTAAGCCAATTACTAAGTCTTTTCTATTGAGCTTATTCAAATGATGCATGTTCAAGTGGCTTGCTCTTCTATGCCATAACCAAGTATCATTAGTTTTACTGATTAGGCATTTTGTATTGTGAATAAATGCATGCTCAATTGAAAAGTACATAGATGTTACCTTTCATCTTCCCAACATCTATTACCTCACCATTTTGACTATCACGTATCAAACAACAATTATTGTTGAAGGAAACATTGAACCTTTATCACATAATTGACTTATGCTTAGGAGGTTATGCTTCAATCCTTCAACATATAAAACATTTTTTTTATCATAGTTCTAATGTTGTCTCCTATGTTGCCTTCTCCAATTATTTTGCCTTTGTTGTTATCACCATAAGTGACAAATCTTCCATCTTTAGTTTTACATTTGTAAGCATGGATATGTCACCTGTCATGTGTCTAGAGAATTTGCTATCAAGATACCATAGTGATGATTTAGCTCTAAGACACACCTGCAAAATTCAAATCAAGTGGCAAAGAAAGGTACCCAATTGAGGTTGGGTCCATAGGGATTAGCTATTTTCTTTTTCTTTGGCACCCAAATGCATTCTCCATTTGGTACATAATATTTCCTAGCAAAACACTTATAAGATGTATGTCCTCTCTTCATGCAGTAGTTACAAGTTAGAGCTTTTGATGATATTCCAAAGCAAGCATTTTGATTAAACTTTGAACCTTGTTTGTATCCCAATCCAGAAGTATCTCCGGCATATTTTTGCACACTTAATATTTCAGATAAGTTGCATTTTCCTCTATAGAACTTCTTCAAAAGATCAATCAAGTAGCTATTTTTAGAAAGTAGTAACATGTACTTTTCTCCTTGACTTCTTTTGAAATCATCAAACTCTTCTTGTAACAATTTGCATTTTTCAATATTAGAGGAAGAAGAAGGACATGTACACCCATTAATGCCTTGTAATTTGAAATAAGTTTTTCATTCTCTTCTTTTAATTTACAAAGTTCACTTTGCATTTCTGCAAGTTTGGTGATGTGGCATCTTGAATCTCCTTTAAGCTTATTATTTGATTTTGCTAACTTTTGAGCCTCACTATGCATATCATGAAATGCATCAACAATTTGATCATATTCAGAATTTACCTCAAATTCAGCACTAAAGAACTCTTCATCATCACTTAGAGTTGATGTGAGACAAACATTTGCCTCTTCTTCATTCTCACTAGCTGATCCGTGTAACACCCCGTAGGCCTCCGACGTGTTATCATTAATAATATCAGATTAGTGCATAAAACATAGTTTATAAAACTTAGCGGAAGCACAGAATCGCTTTTCTTGATACATTATGTATGGAATCACAAATATAAAGCATCTCACACGCAGAACATACATCTATCACGCCCCTGCTGATCCAGTTTTTCATATCATACATCATAAAGACAGATATCTACAAGACTTAGGCAGATAGTCACATGTACAACAAATATATACTTAGGGAAAGTCTCATATCATAAACTCAGATAGTTCTGTACATATATACATTAGTTTCCACACCACTCTGTGGGGATACAAAAGAATATCAGCTCTCCTCGAGGGTATATAGAACTATACATCAAAACAGAATCAAAATAGAGCCTTCAAGCTCTCCATGCCGCTCCTCAGTCAAGCAGCCTAGTCTCTGCTGGGCCTCTTGCCCTGAGACTGATCTTCTCTTCTAGACTGGTCACCTGAAATCATAGAAAACCCCACACGGGGTGAGATAACATATCTCAGTAAGCTCAGAGTCCTTGGGAAATCATTCCCACCCTGGCTCACAGATTCATCACATACATACATATCACATATAACACATAGCCCACTGGCTTGGCCTTCTGGCCTTCAACATATCAGAATCATAATCACAACAATTGACAGGTGGCAGAGCTCCTCAATGACTGGCAGAGCTCCTCAACGCCCTGACAGAGCTCCTCAACGTCAGTACCTGTCAATCTATGGCAGAGCTCCTCAATGCCATTGGGCGGAGCTCCTCAACGCCCTGAATACCCAGCAGAGCTCCTCAATGCTGGTAGTCATCTATTGGCCAATGGGCGGAGCTCCTCAACGCCTTGAATACCCGACAGAGCTCCTCAATGCCGATATTCAACTATTGGCCAACAGATATCTCAATCATAGCATACATATATCCAATACAGATGCATATAAAATCAATCCAAACAATGTCATAGCCAATGCATGCAGTATGAATCATGATCAACACTCCCCAGGAGTGTGGTGTGCAACCAAAGCGAGAATTCATCCCCCAGAAACACTGAACTTACCTGGTAAGGTCTCAGTTAGCAGTTCCTTCCCAGGTCTGGGGCTCCCGCCACCAACAATCTTAGAATCAAAGCCTAATCAAGGCACATGCACAACTCATATCAAAATAAGCCCTCAAGCATACAATTCACAGAACATATTATATCAGAATTCCCCTATCCTAAGGTTCAATCAAACTCAGCCTACACTAGGCTGCTCTAGAACCACTCAAGGTCAATCAGGGCTGAATACAAGCCATCTGAGTCATCCCAGACTCACTACATATATACATATCCCAAGCTTTCCCTCAGCCCCACAGCTCAATCGTCATCAGAACGGGCTGAGCTCCACTCAAAGCCCGGCTCCACTAGCCTCTCGGCTCAGAACATCATATAATCAAGGCTCTAGCCAATCAGAGAGTTATCAACAAGTGACTCTACACAAGTCACACAGGCATATACAGAGCCAAGATTCAAAGTCATCTAAATCAAAAACTGAAAACTAATCCTTCATATATTCATCGCTCTGAACAAGTTTCTCAACAGGACCCTGGGCTAATTCTAGCCCCAGCTCATATGGGTCACTATTCATAAAACCCCCAGGATCAAAATCAAACAGAAAAACTTGAGTCTCTTACCTCAATGGCGACTAGAAACACCTCAGGATAACTCCCTCGAGCTTTTATGTCCTTTATACACTGTGGTTCTTCACCAGACTATAGTTCTCTGAGCTTTTTCCTCTGAGGTTCCACTTCTCACTCAAAATGGGTTCCAAGAGCATGAAATGAAGGATTAAATCTTCACAAGGGTTTCTCTCAAGATTAAAGGTCATAGGGAGGTGTTTAGGCTAGTACATAGGGTCCCAAAAGCTTGGAACTGCCATTAATGGAGGTTTGGAGGTCCAGGGAAGAAGAAAATGCCTTTCCCTTCCATTTTTCGCGTTTTGACCCATTTATACTCAGCCTGCCCGAACTCTGGCGCGATCCGCGACACCTCCCGTGCCATCCACGCCACAATGTCGGTGGTTCGGCGCTAACAGCGCCAACCCCGCGCCATCAGCGCCAACTTCCCGAGACTTGTGGCGCCACCCACGCCACCTCTGGCGCTATCAGCGTGATCCTTGATGCTATCAGCGTCAACTCCTAAAACAAATGGCGCTATCCGCGCCAACCTCGGCGCTATCCACGCCAACCTTGGCACTGGCCGCGTGGAAATCCAGAGAAAATGGGTTTTCCAGGCCACTTCTCGCGCTAACCGTGCGACCTCTGGCGCGACTCGCGCTGGCTGGAAACCTCTGGCGCCCCTGGCGCCACACTGACGCCCCTAGCGTCAGCTTCCAGTGGGTCTGGCGCGATCAGCGCCATCCCTGGCACCATCTACGCCGCACCCTCCACAGGGTTTTCTCATGTGAATCCCCGCGCGATAGCGCGGGGTTAGGTGCCAAGAATGAGGGTCCTTACAATCCGGATGTTGTTGATTCATTATCTTCCCAAGCAATATATGTTTTCTTTGGCTTAACATCTTTTCTAATCCTCCTTTCACCTTGTTGCTTCTTTAGAAAAATACGACAATCAGATTTGATGTGGCCAGGTTTACCACATTCAAAACATGTGAAGTTGGTGGATTTATTGTTGTTGTTGTCCTTTTTGCTATTGAACTTTGATGGCTTTCTACTTTTGTAGAGGTGATCATATTTTTAGCCTTAAAATCATATTGCACTATTCTTTTTTCAGCATCCGACATTTCATCCAAATCTTTGGGAATCAATTTACCATCAACAGTTTTCATTGGGACCAAAGGTGTAACGACCCGCCTCGTCGCTACGGCATCACAAACTCTAGTCGTGTAAATTTCAAATTTTAATGAAAACTCCATTAATCTGATTATGAAAATGCTAGTATGTTTTTCGCAATAATACCATTATTATACACACGATACAACTACATAATTGATTACACATGTATGCATATATTGAACCAGTACATATCATTTACATATCAACACTTAATTTGATTTTACATATATTTACACCTAGAATCTTACATGACCAACAAAAAGAATCGAAGAACTAACTAAGAAAGAGTTGATTAACAAAACACAACTTTTTCCTAAAAAGAATTCAAACATCATCACATCGGCTTGGCAGCTCCAAGAAAAAGAATCTCCCTCCAATGTCACCTACTGCTGCTCATCTGCTCCCACGAATGAAAGTTCACGATCATCACAGGTACCAACCACACGGTATAACAAATGCAACGGTGAGTTTATTATATACAACCAACAAACATCAGATCACAGCAATTGGGAAGAAAACAACATTACCCACCACAATCATTAACAAAAATCCATGATTCCCATACACACTCAACAAACCAATCATCCAATGCATTTTACAACTCAAAGAATCATGCATAGAAGGATGCATGCACCTGACTGATCTATTAGAATGCAATGTGGTACCATCTCCCGGAAATAGCCTCTCAAAGGAAAAATGATTCATCGCCTATCAAGGCCACCCTGTCATGCACTGGCCATTCCCCCACCCGATGATCAGCCAACATCGCTAGGGAATTCCAAACCTGATGACCCCTTAGTACCTGCACCTCAGCCCACTGAAACTCACAGGTACGCGCGTGCCTTCATTCTATTTCCACACATACAAATGAAGTATGAAACATGGGCATCATCAATGCATGACCCAGCTAAGAACAAATCCTTCCTCGCAAGGGTAACCCGTCATGCACCCCCCATGTACATACGTAACACACCAATGTGGGCTCACCGATGCACTGACCGTGGCTAGGAACAAATCCATCCTCTCAAGGGTAACCAACCGGTCATTACATCCCACATGTACATACACAGCCTATATAACCATGGGCACCATCAGTGTATGACCTGGCTAGGAACAAATCCTTCCTCGCAAGGGTAACCCGCCATACACCCCCCATGGGTATCCATGTATATCCACACACAATGACATTGTTCACATCAACATTATCTCTCATCAATGTCATTATCAACCTCAACATCATATCATCTCAATATCATCATCATGCATATCAATATTATCTCATTAAGACTTTTCCCAAAAATCAATCATCACAATAATAATAGCATCCACAGTTTTATCCATCAACAAGCCAATTCATCGCATCCCATTAGTTAAAAACAGTTTTTCTTGAAAACAAGCACACACAGGAACAAACACATATCAATCATAAATACATTGCATCACATTAGTTAAAAACATTGTTTTTCTTGAAAACCAGCACACAGTAGGGACACGCAGTTATCTTCATAGTTGGACTCTCTGGCCCCCAACTTGTTAGTATATGGATGTCCTAGAGACAATCTTTTCATTAGATTAGGATGTACATGTACTTTTAATATTGTCGTGAATAAATTATAAGCACTCTTTATCTTGTTTCATATTCTATCTTGATATCATTATTAATATATGAGTAACTGGATAAAACCCTTGGAATAGAATAGGTATCTCTTGAGTATCATGATGGGATCACGATCATGAGGATTCAAGGATACCAGATGTCTACTCCTAATTTTATGTTCCTATTCTAGAGACACTGAGAATGGGGATCAGTGATCTCGGGTAAGACTAGCACGACTTATCTACTTGTATGCAGATACAAGGTAAAAACCTCATGAGCTACAGACATGGAGATGTCTTAGCTAAAGTCGTGGGTGGACCTATAAGGGTATAGCTCGCACTGAATGGACCCACAAAGAGACTCTATGAGAAAATCTCACAGATAGTATCATTAGAGTAGTCTCTTATTATTAGTCTCTTATTATTTGGGTGTGTCTTTCCTTAGACCAGAAGTTTTCACCTAGACTGTGTTCTAGAAGACATGTTTTGATTGTATACCTTGTTTGCCTGAAACATGGAAACACATAGGTATACCTTTGGGCATGTCCTGAAAGAACATGAGCTAGGGTGACTAGCTGAAGGGATTCGTCAAATCTCTGTGAGAGATACGGTTATCTGTAAATCGAAGAAATCGGGATGACATTTACGGGACTCGGGAATCTATGCATAGTAAAAGAAATCATGAGATGATTTGCCTTTAGAGTCTGTAAAATTGGAGACTCCCTATTTCGTATTAAAGCTTACCCTAGATCGCAAGGGCTGATACGTTTCCTTACCCTAGGTTTTATGGGAAGGTAACCGAGACGAAAGGAAATACATACAGAAACCAAATAGATTTAATAGGATGATCTTGTCATTTACGTAACTAGTTCTGGGGCAACAAAGCATTGCTAGTGCTCTGTGTTGTCATTAAATGGGTAGTGGCCTTGTTGGGCCCAAACTCATTTAAGTCAGTAGCTATGTTGGGCCTAATGGGTCACACACTAACACTTTATTGTCATGACATTATAGCATTAAAGGTTTTGGGCCTAATAATGGTTGTTGGCCCAAGAAGAAGTTTGGATACCTATCTTAAAGAGAGAGGGGCACATGAATGGACTTAATGGGCTTGGATAGTCCAAGACATTATTAATTAATTTAAATAGTTAAATTAATTATCTAATATTTAAATTTGATAATTTAAATTTTGAATTTAAATATTTGAATTTAAATATGAATTAACTATAGTAGTTAGTTTCATATCAAAAAGGAGAAGATAAGAGCTAGATTTGAATTTGAATTCAACTAGCATCTCATCATGATCATGTCTTAGATTTTAGGAAGAAGTTTGAGGGCTGATTAGGGGCTTACATACGACTGGTTATTTAATTATTATTTGGCAAAATAATTCTCAAGTAATTGACTTGGTCTTAGGAGGATATGATAGGAGGTTGTTGGCAATTTTTGAAATGCAACAACTTCATCTTTTCTTCACGTGTGGGATGCTTCATAATCAGATTTTTTTTGGTTAAAAAAAATCTGACTCAAACTCTTCTATAAATTGTGTTCTTGTGATCATAGTTCTCTAATAGTTTTTGAAAGAAAAAAAACCTATCTACCTTCCTCTATTTTCACGTGCCCCCTTGTGTGAGTTTTGACAGAAAATTCAGCCACCAATATCATCTATTGGTGAGTCTCTTAGATAAGTAAAAACACTTTGAAACCTAACCTTCTTCCTCTCCATTGGTGCACCTAGCCTGCCTCCTTTGGTGTTTGTTGGTGGTTCTTGAGTCTTGACAAGAAGTGGTGTGGATCAACATTAGAGGGCTTGTATCTTCAAGCCTATCCTTGATCATCAAGTTTCGAATATAAACAAGGTAACATCTATATCCTAAAGAATGATTCTTGTGTGGTATGTGTGTTTCCGCTTGAAAAATTTTGTTTTTCTCACATGCCTTCGGGCTTCATGGCCCTATCTTTCACAACTATGGTATCAAAACTATAGCCAAAATAATAAACTCCTCTTACCTATCTAAATCCCTCTGTTAGCTCCTTGAAACGTCATTTTGGGATCTCTCAAGTTCACGTACTTTGGCCCAAATGCGGAGTTGTATATACCAAATTGAAGATAATTTAGTATATATTTCAAAAACAAGGCTAACATTAGCATTCAGGGTCAAATACCCACTCAAATTTAAAAAGTGACTAAAATGGTGTTTTGGGAGTCCACATCAAAAGACATCATTTTGAAATTTCGATTACACCAATGCGACCAGGGTTCAACAAGGATCATAGAAATGACATCAGTTTCATAAAAATGAGACTTTTACAACAACTCATTTTCAAAGGGTTTTCAAAGGAAATATAGAAACATCCAATAATGTTGCCCGAATCACAAGAGATATCAAGAGAGGCTTAAACTAGCTAGAAGAAGACAAAGGAAACCAAGGTTATCTCAAAGAAACCAGGAAAGGAAGATTGAGAGCTCCATTCTCTACCAAAACTTTGAGAAGAGTTTCAAAGATTCTGCTTCGATTAAAGGGTTCTTCTCCGTATCGGGATCTCATGGCAAGCAACGGCAGCTCATGGTGGTCTCTGGTGGCTGTGGGTGGTGGAGGATGGTGAGGGGAAGTTTGGGAGCTATTTGAAGGAGTAAGAACCTTCATTTTCCTGACTTGGAAGCTTAAATATGTATTCAACACCGCCTTGACTCACCCAGGCGAGCAAAAGTGCCTGCAAAATTCGTCTGGGCAAGCTGACCAGATTCTAGAATTTCTACTTCAGTGAAAAATTAATTTCTCACTCTCCAGGCATTATTTTGATAATCCCAACGGTCCAAAGTTTCATATGTAGGTTAGGAACAACTTTTAAAATTTTAAGGAGATCCAACGGTTAACCAATTCATAATGTGGATTTTACTAAAATAGTTTTTGGGTCAAATTCGGAATCACTCAATTACAACACATCTCAACCAAAGTCCACATAACTTGACATCTACCAAGCAATTTCACATGGATAATTCGCATAATATTTAAACTAATCCTAATTAATAAAGTAATCAAATTATCCAAAGAATACATCACACATATATTTTAAGTTATCGAAATTTCAGGGTGTTACAAAAGGACCCTTTTCTAGTGCATTCCATGCACCCAGGTCATTAGATTGTATAAAAATCTTCATATGATTTTTCCAAAAGCTAAAATGATCTCCCTCATTGGTGGAAGATTTAGGGATCATGTTTTTTTTATGAAAGATAGTCATCTTGAATAAATTTCAAGAACCAGCTCTTGATACCAATTGAAAATACTATGAACACACTTGAAATAACCAAGAGGGTGTGAATTGGTTAAGACTACCTTTGAAAACTTTTCTTGAAAACAATTTGCGGAATTTAAAACTTGGATCGTATCACTCAATCACCCTTAATCAAAAAAGAGATTTTTCTTTCAATCTAATATCACCTTGAAATGCATGTAATGACTGGAATGTTTCTTATTGATTTCCAAACAATAGTAATGAAAGAGATACATATAAAGGATCAATCACACAACAATTTGTACTGGTTCACCTCACAAACATGGAGGCTACATCCAGTGTTTTCCAACCAACACTATATCAAATTATTCTTGTACAAGCACAACAAATGACAATCTCTATCAACACTAGACAAAGATTCTGAATTCTAAAACACTATTAGAATACAAGTCACAAAGATCTTGAGAAACCTACTCAAATCTTCAAACCTAGAGAACCCTTATCTAGAATGCTTTACAAAGAATCAATTTGAAATATTACAATACAACAAAACTAACTCTTAGAAAATCTAAAAGGAGTGATTCAAGATAAACACTACCTGTGATCATTCTTGCATGAATGAATGAAAAAACGAAATGAGATTACCACACAATCCAGGTAGTATGAATTCTATTGCTCAGAATCAATATCTTGAAAACTTCTTTTTTTTAGCACATCTTCTCTAAAACTCAGAAATCTTGATCATTACAAGATGTGTTACTCACAAGGAAATCAGTCTCTTGAACACTTAGAAAGCTTTGTTTCTTTTTGGTAAGTCACTCAGGTGTATTGAATAATTTGCACAAGTTCTATTTATAAAGAACTGACTGACAAAGGCTTTTAAAAAACTGATTTAATTGACAATAATCGATTAATCCGCTAGTGTAATTGATTGAAATAACTAAATAATCAATTAAATTGTTCCTTAGCAATCTAGAAAAGATTACGAACAAAATAATCGATTATTACGTAATGTAATTGATTAAAGCAGAAAATCAGAGTTTTCCAAAAAAGCCTATGTAATCGATTACGATAAATGGTAATCGATTAAAGCAACAGTGTATGATTTTCAAAATACACTATGTAATCGATTAACTCAATCTTGTAATTGATTAAAGTGTTCTTCATGGCTTTTCCAGATTTAGAACAAAAGCATTTAATCGATTAAAACACTGTGTAATCAATTAAAACAGTAAGTTTTCATTTTTCCAAAAACATAGCCATGAAAATTTATTTTCTTTTAAAATCATTTAGCATCTTTCAAGTTTTAATTGTACCTATGTATGCAAGTTCAATGAGACACGCAAATTTAAATGCAAGGATCACAAAGCAATATACTTGAATCAAACTTAAACAAATTGCACATGTCTTCCTACTTGATTGGGCATGCAAAAGCAAAAATATCTTTAAGCTAATCATCAAGCTTCTTCTTCATTTTTGCCTTGATTCTTCTTCCAACTTCCCCTATATCCAACAGATATCAGATCCACACACAAATCAAATCTATTTCAAACACAAATGAACATTAGATGATATAAGCGTGTTTTTAAGGTTTGCGAAAAAAATTTAGAAGCACAATTCAACTTTCCTTCTTGTTTTTTTCTATTTTCTACAATATTAAATTTTGATATATGCTCCATAGAGTAACAGAGAAGAGAGAACATATGAGTGCAATGACATACACGAAAAGTCTTATTAATTAAATAAGACTCAAGTGTGTTTTAGTGCCTAAAATTTGCTCACTTTTTTTTTGAGTTTCCCAAATTGAAATTTATTTCTTTAGAGCTTAAATTTTGATTTTTTAAATCTTTCTCCATTAAAAAACTTCTCAGTCACTCCAAAATTAATTTAGGATATTTTTATGAAATGAATATTTGTTGAAATTCAGAAATTAAAAAAAAATTGGGAGATCAAAAATAAAAGATACTAAATTTGAATAACTAAAAACATATTTAAACTAATAACAATGCAGGCAACGAGTGCTGCTACAATTAAGCAAGATTCCATTGTGTATGTTCTTCAATCAAATCTTTGTTGTTCCCATATTAAAAGGCTCTAGTATTATGTTTTTGATGTAATGCTCCATTTTTTAATCAACAAATATGATATATGTGTATATATATATATATATATATATATAGAGAGAGAGAGAGAGAGAGAGAGAGAGAGAGAGAGAGGTCAAACTACATCGGTATAACTTTGACAATTATTACACCATTTTATAACTTTCAACTTAATAATGTTTTCTTAAAAGCCAAATTGGATTGAAAGTTTCTTTCACATAGATCACATATGCCAATTTTCATATTAATCCAAAATTATTTGGTACCTCGTTCATATAGACTAAAGTCAATGTAATATAAACATTTCAAAATATACTAAAATGTGGATCATTTGATTCTTTTTATTTAATTTTGACAAAATTTGACAAAAGCGATCTTGGTAGTATGTAGATATAATATAATGGTTGGATGAATAAAAATCACATTCTATATCAAGTTATAAAAATGGTGTAATAGTTGTCAAAGTTATACCGATATAATTTGATCTCTCTTCACACACACACACACACATATATATACACACACACACACACATCATGTCTTTAAGATACAACCAACACTGTAACACCCTCAAATTTCAATATATCTGTGCATTTTCTGGTAAATTTGCATTTCTAAATTAAATGACCAAAATGTCCTTGAACAATTTCACAAATGACAGTTAGGTCCCTAGGGAAAAAGACTAAAATGCCCCTGAACATTTACCCAAATGACCAAAATACCCTTTTTGCTTTGATAAAACCAGAAAACCTCAGTAAGGTTATGGAAGCCTGATAAAAGTCTAGTATGCTCCTAAATAGAAAATTAGTGACATTTTTAATAAAGAAAACTATGAAATAAAATTTTTAGAAATTTTGAAAGATAACTCAAAAAGAATGAAATACAAACTAATCTGAGTTTTACAAAAATACAGAAACAGGAAAGATGTAATCTGGAGAATTTTCTTTTAATTATAGAAGGAATGGATTCTTAAATAAATGGTCTATACATTTTTCTAATTAAAAACAAAAATTAACCAATAGGAATTTAGAAAAGTCATTAGAAGGAAGTTAAGCAGCATTCCAAAATTATTACTATAACTTAATCTAGTTTCTAATTAATTTTAGAAATTTTACTTCCAAGAAAACAAATTAAAATAAGGCTTTCAAAAATTATAGAAATAAGTTTATACTAAGTCTCTTTAATTACAAGACATAAAATAAAATTAAAGTATTAAATCTTTTTAACTATAACTAGACTACTTAAACAAGCTTTAGGCTACCTAAACAAGTTTAATTGGAATCCATTGGCCTTAAAAACACTAAGTTGGCCGTGCACCTCCAAGAAGGCTGAAGAAAAACTTTAGAACATTGTGGAAAAAAGCCACTTGGATGGCTAGGAAACAAAGACAAAGGAGATTGGACCAAATGGAAAGTTGCAACAAAAATCCCCTAAAAAAACCAAAGCCATTCACGGATTGAATTAAAAATCAAAGGGCAAGGCACCAAAACTTGAAGCTCCACGGACCAAGCAAGGAAACCAGCAGAATTTTCATGAAAACAGCCACATGTAAGGCCATAAAACATTAACCAATGGGAAGAAAGCAACTAGAAAGCAAAGTCATCATAAGCTTAAGATATTTTCCAACAAAAGCCAAAGAACCTAGCAATATAAAAAGAATGGTGGGGACCAAGTGGGGCTGAAGTTTTCCACAGATCACACACCACTTTCAGCCATCACTTTCACCTAAACACAAAAAGCAAAACAAAAGGCCACACCCAAGGAAAGGTCACGTGAAGTACTAGGAGATTTGAAGGCAAATAGCTAAAATTTCAAACTAAGAAAAGCTAAGGTATGGGGAGTATTTGGTATACATGGCTTGGATAATTGATTAGAATATGCCATCCTTTAATTTTACATGATTTAATCCATGTTATCATTTATTAATATAAGACTTAAGTTAGGCACACCAAGTGTTTGTTTAAATGTCACAATGAATTAATATAGTACATGGGTTATAATTTGGATAAATAATTTTAACTAACCTAAGAATTAATTAATTTAGATTAATAAGGAAGTATCTAATTAATTTAACTAGTTAGACTTTGTGGCCATAGGTTACTTTGTTGTATTCCTTTATTCCATATTTGATGTTGTGGGTTCGTAATTAATTAATTATGTTGCTGTCTGTTGTTAGGTTGCTGTATATTAATGTTGCTGTCTATTACTTTATTATGTTGCTGTCTGTTATTTTATTATGTTGCTGTATGTTATTTTATTATGCTGCTGTATATTAATTCTGTACCTTAATGTTGCTGTATACTATTTTATTATGTTGCTGTTTATTAATTTGTAACTTAATGATTGCTGTATGTTATTCTCTTATGTTGCTGTAGATTAATTTTGTAACTTGATGATGCTGTTGGTTATTTTATTATTCAATTGATGTTGAGCTATGATAAAGTTTCTATGGTCTATTCTATTAGAAATTAGGTCATGGACATATGATTAAAGATTTGTAATATATATTGTTAAGATTAGTTCCTTAAAAATTGTGGGCACTTATCTCTGATATTGATGGATGATTAAAAATTTATAGTGCCAAGATATGAGACTTTGAGAAATAAATTAATGGAAAAGAGGAACTGAAAGAAAAATCAAACCATGCATCATTTTCATTTGACCCCTCAGAGTGGAGGGAGGTTTCACTAGAGTGGGTGAAACTATTTTAATAAATGGTACCCTTTGACCCCTCAGAGTGGAGGGAGGTTTCACTAGAGTGGGTGAAACTATTTTGCTTATGGTACTCTGTGGTGATAATCTGAGATCTCAGTCATGCATCATTTAACAAGAAATCATGCATCATTTTTCATGAATTTGGTTCTGTTTATAAATAATGATTTATTCGTTATTTATATGTAACGTTATTTCAATTTCGGTCAATTATCTAATCATGTTTATTAAATACTTACCCGAGTTGTGTTTGTGGTTTGACACTTGTGATGACCCCAATTTGTTTGGGTGAGCAGAAGAGCAGTGAGCTGAGGAAAGCATTAAGGAAGAAGCTGGATGTTCTGTGTGCTGTTAGATGACTGTATGCTTTATTTGTGATTTTCTGTTTGTCTGTATTTGATACTATGTTATGCTGTATGTATCTTATGTTCAAACAGACTATTTGGTACTGTGTTGTATCCGGACTGTATCTTAAATTATATTTGAACCGTATATTTTGATAATTTTACGAACGCGTTAGAAAAATAAATTATTACGTATAATTAATTTTACGTAAACAAAATTACGTAGAAAAATTTTTCTGTAAAATTAATAAGCGAAATCTATTAAATACGAATAAGAAACATAGTCGTTATAAACACCATAGTCACAAATTGTTGGATATAGGGGGAGCATCATGAAGATTAAAAAGAATTTGATCCAAGATTGGTTTTGAGCTTTCAACATGCTTGGATGCCTTGAAGTTGTTTAATTGTATTATGTGTAAGAGAAAAATGCTATTTTCACTGGTTTAATCGATTACCTTATTGATATAATCGATTATTTTGTTCTTCGTTCAATTTGGAAAATCTTTTATGAACATTGTAATCGATTACCCATCGGAATAATCGATTATTTGACCTTTATTTACAACAAAACCGCTTTGTTAATGATTTTAATCGATTATTTAAGTGTTGTAATTGATTACATAGTTAATCATGGATTTTAAGTTCTGCTGGGATAATCGATTACCATTATCCATAATCGATTAAATAGGCATTGAGAGAAGCCACTTTCCTGTCTTAATCAATTACCACAGCTTGTAATCGATTACACAGTTCATTTTGAAAATATAAGTCTTCTGCTTTAATCGATTACCAAATGTTGTAATCGATTACATAGTGCATTTTATTATCCTGAGACTTCTGTCTTAATCGATTACAGCTCGGGATAATCGACTATTTTGCTCGTTGCTGAAACCCAGAATCGTTCTTGAATAGTTTAATCGATTACATGGGTATTTTAATTGATTACATAAGCGAATTAATCGATTATCAGGCGCGTTTAATCGATTATAGTTAGTTACAAATTCTGTTATAAATAGGATTGAAGGCTTGGCTTGTTTTCTAACTTTGTGAGATTGTACCCATTCGTATTTCTGAGCTCACACAAGCCTTCTAAGCAATTCCTAAGTGATTTTCTCAGTGTTTTTACTTCTTGCTTCATTCAAAACATCAATGGGTCTTTGAATGATTCTTGAGCAAGATTCTTTTCAAGATTAAGGAAAAGCATGTTCTGATTTAGTTTGCTACTCAACCTGATTTGGTAATTCATGTGCATAATATTCATTGGACCATCATGTTGTCTCTCTCCTTAATATTAGTGTGTAAATTTGGTTCTGAATTTTTATTGTTTTTGGCTATTGTAAAGTGGGTTCTTCTTGCTTGGTTTTAGAGAAGGCTTCTCTAATTCAAGAACAGAGTAGTGTTCTCTGGTTCTTGCTCCTTAGATTTCTAATAGGGTTTTAGATTTCTATTCTTTATCTAGTGTTGATAAAGGGGAGGTTTTTTGTAAAAGCTTGTAAGAACAAAAATTTATAATAGTGGGACTCTAATCTAGTGTTGATTAGAAGAAACTGGATGTAGTTTCAGTTGTGAAGTGAACCAGTATAAATTGCTTGTGTCTTTGATTCTATTTCTCTATCTCTCATCTTATTCATTGGTCATTGATTCTTTGATTCATGTTCATTGTTCAACAAGTTCTATTTTGATCTATTGATTTCTTGGGCTGAGCTATTTGATTGAGTAAAAAGATTTCTTGGTTTTGAAAGTGATAAAGATCCTAAACTCTTATTTGAATTAGTTTTTAAAATACCAAGGTTTTAACCAATTCACCCCCCCTCTTGGTTGGATTGAGAGGTTTCATACTTGATGTGAATCATTGTTGCAATTGTTAAAGTGATAAGTAGGCTTGAGAAGTAGAATTTAAGATGAACCATGTGTGATAGAATTATGCCTTGTGAGTTTTTGAGCCTTTGTGGATATGTTCTTTCATGTGTGATTTCACCCTTGTGCTAGATTACTCTATGTTTTGCCTTGCCTCTTTTGACATTCCTTGTTGCACATGCTTTGATTGAGATGATTTAGGCCTTCTCTCTTTTAGCCACTAGCCAAATAAACCTATCCTTGTGCTGATATCCATTGTCACCCTCTTTGAGCCTTTAGCCTTTTCTTTCTTGTATAACTCATTAAAAACTAAAAAAATGGAAAACCATGTTATCCTAGCTTTAAGGAGAGAAGGGGCTTTGGAATTCTTTTGGGAGTGGGTTTCAAGGAAGTGTGGGGTATTTTGTTTTGTTTTGATTTGGAAGAAAGAAAAAAATGAGAAAAAGAGAAAAGAAAGAGTTTAAATAGCAAAAGTTTAAAGAAAAAGAAAAATTGTGTATAAGCAAAGAAAAAGAAGTTAAAAAAAATGCAATAAAAGTTGTTGTGGTTCATTTTCATCCTTGTAAATTCCTTTAAATTTCATTTCTTTGTTTTTTCCCCTCTTTTATCTTGTTGGCTTGCTCCCCATTGCCCCTCTTTTCTCTTAAATTTTAGCCTAAATATCCTTTTCTTATCCACCTTTACCTAAGCTATTCATTACAAGCTAATAAAGTCTTTTTGATCTTTTGATGCATGTGTATTTCAAGTTGAATGAATTAGAGTCTTGTCAATGCCTGGATGTGCTAGTTACATGTGATGTTTGAGTGTAAATACAAGCCATACACATTTTATGAGGTTGAGTGTCGCCCTTTGAGAGGATTCTATCACCTTGGTGCATTCTTAATTCTAAACTTGGTTACTTTTTAACTTTGCACTTTGTGATCATGTTTTCATGGATTATTTGTTACCTTAATATTATTCTTCCATCTTTCATCTCTCACTTTTGTGCATTGCTATGATCCATTGAAAAATATGTGTGCCTTGTTCATACCCTTTCTTCAAATTTTTTCTTTACTTTAGTTTGAATTTCTCTCTTGGTCTTTCTTTTAGTTTTGCCCAGGAGTGCAAATGTTTAAGTGTGGGGCATTTTGATGGAGTGCTTTTAGTCAAATATTTTTCTATCCTTCTTAACTTATTTGACTTCTCTTGGACTTTTATTTTCCCATTCTAATTCAATTTTTGTCTTAGGCAAGTAAGTGGGCTTAATTGCTAATTGTAGCGTATTTTCGGTTTTATGCTCACTTGACCTATCTGCCTTGTACAGGACCTACAAAGCTCTACAGAACTCTGAATGGAGCACTCTAATAGTTCCTAGAAAGATAACGAAAAGATATAAAAGTTTGTCAGAAATAAGCCGAGGCTAATTCTGCCATTTGGAGGTCATTTTGGGCTTCAAAGTCAGAATTACTGAACTTATATTTTGGGTTGCGAGTTTGATTTTTATGGTTGTAAATAGTAAATATAAGAATTGATGGGTTTGGTCATGGCCCATTCTTTCCTTCAAACTTAGTCACTTTATATTAGTGACATTGGACAAACTTATTACATTACATTAGCAAAAAACAGTTTTTGCATTTCTCTTTTTAAGTTTTTAGAATCAAAACCCTTGCTCTTATTTTCTCTCAAATGTTCTTCCTTGTTCTTCATTTTCGTTTTGCTGTTCTTCCATTTTCGTGCACATTTCATGGGGCTTTCATTGATGATGATCATGCGAGGCTAAATAATAAATCAATTCAAGGATCCAACCCAAGCAAAAGGAGAATTTGAGTTCTGGTTTGGTATTTCGAATTCTGTTTGAATGTTTACTTTCTTCTTCAATTGCTATTCTGTTTTCATGATTATGAATGCATTTCCTAATTTTGAATATTAATCATAGATTAATTAGATGATATTTCGGTTAGGGTTGTGGTTTCAATCAATTTAGGGATTAATTCGATTGAATTGCTTCTAATGAGATTGAACGAACTTTCATAATAGGATAAATTTTTGAGAACGATGATAATTCGAATAGCTTGGTGTGGTGAATTGGATTGATGCTTTTAATTTGTTTTACATTACCTCTTTTCAATTTTGTTAGTTTCTGCGTTGTTCTTTAATCTTAGTTTACATTTTTGCAAGTTTTACTTAACGCATATAAACTATTTGATAAAAATCCCCCTTATTGTTATTAGTGAGTTGAAGTTAGAACCATATTGATAGTGTCTCTGAGTCGACCTAGGTTAATCCTGTGCTACAGAATTAGCATAGTTAAATTGTTTTGGAGCGCTACAGCAAACACTTATCAAGAGGTAAATGCAATTTAAATCAAACACTAAGTGTACAAAAATATGTTGGAGATACTTCTGGTTTGGGGTACAAACATGGATCAAAACCTTTTGGAAAACAAGGTTTGTGCTTCCAAAACAAAAGTATCAAAAAGGCCTTTCAAAAACAAAGCATCACCAATTGACTCATTTTGAAAGACAATCAAACACTTTTACTTGCAATTATTGCATGAAGAAAGGTCATACATCCATTAGGTGCTATGCAAGGAGATTTTATGTGCCTAATGGTTAACGCATTTGCGTACCTAAGAGAAAAAGGAAACCAACTAACCCCTATGGGCCCAACTGAAAATGGGTACCTTTCTTTGTTACTTAATTTGATTTTTGCAGGTGTGTCTAAGAGCAAAATCGGCACTATGGTAATGTTGAATTGAGGGGGAGCAACATGAAGAATCAAGTGAAGTATCAAGCAATGTTCAAGACTTAGAAGTTTTGGCTTTCAACATGGATCAAGATTTGAAGAAGTGATGTTTTTGATTTAAATGTAAAAGGTCTGAAGGCATTGTGATGATCCAAGTTTTAGTTACATATCATTCATACATCATACAAGCATTGCATCATATAAGTCTTTAAGTAATTGATTTGAAACTGAAGGAAAAGCTAAATACTTTGGAAAAATAGCCTAGCATTGCTTTAATCGATTATTGAATTGAATGAATCGATTATTTTGTTCATAAGTTTTCTGGAAAATCAAACATGAACACTTTAATCGATTATTCCATCGTATTAATCGATTACATGTAAATCATCATGCTTAGGATTTAGCCTTATGACTGGTTTAATCGATTACATGCTTGTTTGGAAAAATACAGTCACTCTGGCTTAATCGATTACCACTCATTGTAATCGATTATATAGTTTAAATCATGTTTTGCACTCACGCTGGCCTAATCGATTATGATGGATTGTAATCGATTAATCTACACTATCCAGATTTTTAGGCTTGCTTTGGCTTAATCGATTACCATGTAATGCAATCGATTATTTTACTTAAACGGAAATTTTGCTCAAACTGATGTAATCGATTACACCATGGGTTAATCGATTATTTGACCCGTTTGTTGAAATTATGGAAATCCAAAGGTTGTTTTTAATCGATTATAGGAGCGTCTGGAGCTTATTTAATCGATTATTTTAGTTACGAAAATAACTATATATATAACCCTTGCCTTTTGTGATAAAACACAACAGAGATTGAGATTGATATTAAAATTTTCGATGTTCTGAGCTTTCTAAGAAATCAATAAGGCATTCTTCTGGGTTATTTGAGCTTTGCTTCCATTAAGCCATCCATGGGTTACTATTTTTGTTAGTGAAGCAAACTACTTTTTCACAAAGGTCTAGGAAAGCTATTCTGCATATTTGACTTGCATTCAACCTGAGTTTTGTCATTCATTTACATTTCAATCTTGGATCATCAGGTGAATTCTTTCCTAATTCTTTGTGGGTATTAAGTTTTCTGCAGTAACTTTGTATTTTGTTGATTCTATTGTATTTGTGTTTTCTTGCAAGAGGGGATAGTGTTTCTCCAAGGGAGATAGTTTTTCTCCAAAGACAACTGAGTAGGTTTCTCAGTGTGGGTTTAGCTTCTAAGGATCTAATAGGATTTTAGATCTCTAAACTTCCTCTAGGGTTGAGGAAGAGAAGCTTTAATTGCTTGTAAGAAACATAATTACAATAGTGGAACTCTACTCTAGTGTTGAGTAGAAGAAACTGGATGTAGCCTCATAGGTTTTGAGGTGAACCAGTATAAATCTTTTCTCTTGATTTATATTCTGCAGTTTACATCATATCTTGTGTGAATGATATCTTGTGTATTGTGTTTTCTTCTTTGTGAAGTTGATTCTTGAGGTATTACAAATCTTGGATTGATTTTGGATAAAGTTTTTCAATTGATTTTGTGATAAAGATCCAAAGGGAATTAAACTCTGATTTTAAACTCTGATATTGTTGAAAGA
>PYAF01001870.1:56012-82262 GCA_007407185.1 Glycine tomentella
ACCACAGAGCCAAAATTCAAAGTCATCTAAACCAAAAACTGAAAGCTAATCCTTCATCTATTCCTCGCCCTGAACAAGTTTCTCTACAGGACCCTGGGCTAATTCTAGCCCCATCTCAAGTGGGTCACTATTCATGAAACCCCTCAGATTCAAAATTAAACGGTGAAACTTGTGTTTCTTACCTCAGTGGCGACTCCAATAGCCTCATAACAGCTTCCTCTAGCTTCTATGTCCTAATCACGCTGTGGTTCTGCGCCAAGCTCAAGTTCTCTGAGATTTTCCTCTGAGGTTCCTCTTCTCACTTAAAATAGGGTTTTCAAGGAAAAGGATGAAGGATTTCAGCTTCCTAATTGGTTCAATCACAGTTAAAGGTCGCGGGTAAGTGTTTAGGCTAGTGTCTAAGGTCTTAGAAAGCTCGAAAACTCCTCTAATGGAGGTCTGGACGAAGAAGGAAGAAGAAGGGAAGAAAATGGCCATATTTTTCGAAGGTTTGGGCCTTTTATAGGCCCCTACGCGACTCCCACGCCCCCAGCGTGGGCTCCCACGCTTCCAGCGTGGGGTGGCAGACCAAATTTCATTTCTGGGCTGCTTCCCACGCCCCAGGCGTGGACTCCACGCCCCAAGCGTGGACCTCCCATGCCCCAAGCGTGGGACTCCAGAAGAAATTGGTTTTCTGAGCTGTTTCCCATGCCCCAGGCGTGGACCCCCACGCCCCAAGCGTGGAACCTCAGAAAAGCCAAAAACAAAGCTTTAAACGCATGGTTATAACAAGAGACCTTTCCCTTGAAAATATAATTGGGGAAGTTTCCAAGGGAGTTTCTACCAGATCTTCCTTAAGAAATCTTTGTTGTATTGTGGCTTTTGTATCACAGATTGAACCAAAGAGCATTGATCAAGCCTGGCTTGATGAACATTGGTTAACTGCCATGCATGATGACCTGAATCAGTTCAAGAGAAATTAGGTGTGGGAACTTGTCCCTAGACCCTCTTCTCACAAACCTATTGGCACCAAGTGGGTTTTTCGAAACAAGCTTGATGAAACAGGCATCATAGGTAGGAACAAGGCTAGATTGGTTGCTAAAGGCTACAACCAAGAGGAAGGCATAGACTATGATGAAACCTATGCTCTTGTACCTAGGTTAGCGGTCATTAGGTTATTACTTGCATATGCATGTTTAAAAGATTTTAAGCTTTTTCAAATGGATGTTAAAAGCGCTTTTCTAAATGGATTACTTGAGGAGGAAGTATATGTTGAACAACCTCCTGGCTTCATTGGTTTTAAACATCCTAAACATATTTATAAATTGAGAAAAGCTCTTTACGGTTTGAAACAAGCTCCAAGGTCTTGGTATGAGAGATTGAGTAGCTTTTTGCTCAGTTAATCTTTCATAAGAGGACAAGTGGACAAAACCTTGTTTATTAAAAAGAATGGTAATGATATCTTGTTGGTTCAATCTATGTTGATGATATAGTATTTGGTTCAACTAATCAATCTATGTGCAGAGAATTTTCTATCTCAATGCAGAGTGAGTTTTGAAATGTCCATGATAGGAGAGCTAACCTTCTTCCTTGGTCTTCAAATCAAGCAAATGAAGAATGAAACATTTCTAAGTCAAATCAAGTACTGCTTGGAAATGATCAAGAAGTTTGAAATGGAGAATAACAAAGATACTGCAACTCCAACGACTACGTCAACTTATCTTGACAAAGATGAAAGAGGAAAGAGTGTTGATGAGTCAAAATATAGAGGAATGATTGGATCCCTGTTGTATTTGACTTCAAGAAGGCCTGATATAATGCAAATTGTGTGCTTGTGTGCTAGATATCAAGCAAATCCTAAGGAGTCTCACCTTACTACAATCAAAAGGGTCTTCAAATATCTCAAGTCTACACCAAAAGTGGGACTTTGGTATCCTAAAGGTGCTTCTCTTATCTTGGTTGGATATTCTGATTCTAATTTTGCAGGGTGGAAATTGGATAGGAAGAGTACTAGTGGAACATGCCACCTATTAGGCATCTCACTAATCTCTTGGCAATGTAAGAAGAAAACTTGTGTAGCTTTATCCACTGCTGAAGCAGAGTACATATCAGCTGGGAGTTGTGCTCAAAGTCTATGGTTGAAGCAATAACTACAAGATTTTGGTGTTGATTTAAAGGAAATACCTCTGCTATATGACAACACCAGTGCCATAAACTTATGAAAGAATCCAATCATGAACTCAAGGACCAAACACATTGAGATAAGGCATCACTTCCTCAGGGATCATATCCAAAAGGGTAATTGTTCAATTGAATTTGTTGATGCTGTTAATCAATTGGCTGACATATTTACAAAACCCTTGGCAAGAGATAGGTTTTATGCACTTGGAAACATGCTAAGAATACTTGATGAAGCAAATATATGTTAGCTTGAGATATGAATTGTCTCTCTATGTGATGAACTTTGAAATAAGTAGCAATAGATCAATGCATAATCAAATGTGCTGCATAATCACTGAATTGTCTGCATAATGCTGTGGAATAATCGATTATTTGATGCTTGAACCTTGTCTAAAAGCTATTTTCTGGCTTAGGTAATCGATTACAACCTCAATTTAATCGATTACAGTCCACAAAAATTGAGTTCTCAGCTTTGAAACTCTCTGGAGTAATCGATTATACAATAGATTAATTGATTACATCAACGGATTAATCGATTACGTACCACTCACAGCATACTATGTAATAAAATCTCTCTGTGATAATCAATTACAACATATCATAATCGATTACTTAGTGTTATTTTGGATTGAATGTCTCCTGGAGTAATTGATTACAGAGCGAATTAATTGATTACACCATGTTGAATAGCCTCTGTTAAGCTCGAGTTAATCGATTACAGAGCTTATGTAATCAATTATGTGAAAATACAATGAACACTTATGCAAATAAACCAAGAGGGGGGTGAATTGGTTTTACCTCAGAGTTTTAAAATTTCCTTTCAAAATTTATAACAGCCGAAGACTTCAAAAGGATCGTATCAATTTACTTCATCAATCAAATTACTCTTGAGCTTTAACCAAGTTTATATGATGAACAAATTCTATACTTCAAGAATTCAATGAAATATAAACTGAAATCTAATGCACACAAGATTTATACTGGTTCACCTCTCAACCCCGGAGGCTACATCCAGTTTTCTTCCAACCAAATCTTGGTTAGAGTTCCACTATAACAAATATCTATTCTTTACAAGCTTACAAAATGATCTCTCTTACCCTCCCTAGGTAAAATTCAAAATCTATTCCCTATAGACTTTTCAAAAGATCAAGAACCAGAGATCCCCTCTTTTTTCTTCCTTGTAGAAACCCTTTCTAAAAAAAGCTTTAAAGAATCCAAATGTTATATGGAAATACAGCACAATTATACAACAAATATCAACTAAACTCAAGCTTTAGGTACCAAAAAGATATCACCTTATAATCCTCAACAATTACAATGATATGAATGATTCAATCAACCTGAGATTATATGCAAAAGATGACTACCACTCTTTCTTGATTACTTTCTTTAAGCACAAGCTTGAATAAGTCTTTAATCCTTGAGTATTAAGACTAAAATCTCAAGTAAATCTCAATGACACTCAACATATTTTATTATCTCACTAATTTCAGCCTTGGGTACACTTGAGAACTTTAGAATATGTATACAAAGTTTGCACCAGTATCTCTTTCTTTCTTACTTAGTCTCACTCAGACTCAACTTTTCTATTTATAAAAAAGTTGGTTTAACTAACTGTAATCGATTAATTCGTCAATGTAATCGATTATTTCAACCATATAATCGATTAAATTGTTCATCAGAAATCTGGAAATATGTTACGAATAGAATAATCGATTAAGTACCCATTTGATCGATTAACACATACAATGCCTAAAACTTGACAATGCATATTTAATCGATTACTAACATTTGGTAATCAATTAAACCAGATGAACATGTTGTGTAAAATTATGCAGAATTATGCAATCGATTATTTCCCAAGATAATCGATTATCACAGGAAGTTCCTAATTCTGTGTAAAGCTAATTTAATTGATTACCAGCCAGTGGTAATCAATTAAAATGTTCATAAGGCATTTTCCAGAAAACATTCACATGCCTATAATTGATTATTTCACCTAAGTAATCGATTAAAGCAGTGAAAAAATGTTTTATACAATTCTTAATTGCCTTTATGAAATTCTATAAGTTTGCTTATTACCACATGATTAATTCCTATCAAATGAATGTATGAATGCATGAATTATCAATAGCTAATGAGGATTATAAAGCTTTATCTAATGAACCAAGCTTAAACACAATTACATATGCCATCAAATTGATTGGGCATGTAAAATATCAAAACTCATTTACTTCAATCATTTTTGAATCCTTTGCTTCAACTTCTTTGATTCTAACAATGTCCCCTTTCATTATTTTGAGCATGCCAAATACTTTATTAATGAAACATACTCTTTGACTTCAATGAAGAGATGTATGATCTGAAAATTTCTCAGCTTTTTGCAAAGATCAAGCATCATCATATCTTGATTGATCATTAAAAACATTCAAACATTCATTCAAATATTCTTTAGGCATTTTTATACTAACTTCCCCTGAGTTGAAGAATCATTTACATAACTCATATTCAAAGCATTTCATTGTTCAACATAACATTCAGCTTAGAGATTTTTATATATCAATGTATCAGATTTTTACACTTTGAAACATATCATTACATTTCAATAAACTATGTGTATCAGAGCATATTATTTTGTTCATATTTCAATGCAACATTTCAAATGCTTAATATCATAGCAATTTCAAATTCAATATCAATATTAGAACAACCTTTTTCATTCATTCTACTACTCACATTTCATACTACTCATTTCATTTTACTACTTTATTCAATCATTTTACTACTCTATTCAACTACTTCTTTTAATTTCATTTCCTTCTACTACTCCCCCTATTTGGCATATCAAATTCAAAAATTGAAATTAAAGCATACCAATAGAAAGGGAAATAGAAAATACTTCATTAATCATTAAAATGAACCAAAAACAACAAACATAAATAAAAAAAACTAAACCAAACTTAAAAATTCAAACACAAAACATAACACGCATTTAAACTTAGACTATAACTAAGAGATTAATCTAAATCCCTAGATTCATCCCTAAATATCTTGGATTCCATGTTCTTCACCCTAGTCTTAAGTTCCTCTAATGAAGATTAACTTCATCTCTATGTTCATGATGTAATGAGAATAAAGCGTCCATCTTTTGTATCATTAAAGATTCAAATTGAGAATATTGAGGCTCAGATGGTGCAGCTTCTTCTTGTTCTTCTCCAGCATCTCCAATTTGGTTTCCTTCATCATCTCCCTCTTCTCCTTCCTCTTCAGCCAATGGAACTGGTTGACCTGCCATTTGCCAGCCATATGGTGTCTTCACCATTCCAAGCTTAGTGAGGTGTTTTTCCTTTATTTGACTGTTGCTAGCATTAGTGTGATCCATGACTTCATTGGATACATCCACTTCAAAATAATCAATAAATCTTGAAACTAATACAGCATAAGGAAAGGGGTAATTTACCAATCTCTTGGATTTCTGCATGATCTCTTGAAGTATATGTTAGAAATGATGAAGAATCAAGTTGAGGAAGATCATGAAGAATCAAGTTTAGGATGATCACAAGTTTTGATTTTACATGCCCACTCAAATTGATGGCATATGTATTTTGTTCAAAGCTTGGTTCAAGAAGTTAAAACCTCTTATTCCTCACATAGGTTGATTAAGTCATGCATACATTCATTCATTAATTCATGATTAAGTCATATGAAAAACATTAATCAATTGGTATGACATTAAAGCATTAAGATTTTCATAAAAAGTATTTTTCATTGTTTTAATCGATTACCAATATGATATAATTGATTAAATACATATAAACAGAACTGCATATTATCATATGAACACTTTAATCGATTACCAATAATCCGTAATCGATTACATTAGTTTGACTATGTTAGAGTCGTTCTGTGATAATCGATTACTTCACGGAATAATCGATTATCTGTGTATCTGCATAATTTTCAGAAGTATTTTTCTCTGGTTTAATCAATTACCAGATTGTTGTAATCGATTAAATATACATTGATGAGTTTTTTACACTTCCTGTGATAATCGATTATTTGGAACATTAATCAATTACACTAGTGTATCAGAAAATCCTGACCTCCTAGAATAATCGATTACGAGATGAGTTAATCGATTATTTGTTCTTGATATTTTTTCCAAATTTCTGATGAACACTTTAATCGATTATTTTAGAACTGTAATCGATTACATGAGTTAAAATAATCGATTACTCTTACGGAATAATCGATTACAGGTAGTTAATACTATTTTTTTATAAATAGAAGGAGCTCATTCTGTTTTGTAGACTTTTGAGTTTTCGAACAAGCCTTGTGAAAATCACTTTCTGAATATTCAAGAATCATGAAGACTTTCATTTGTTGAGTCATATATTTCATGAGAAGCTTGTGTTGAAGCATTTTTGTCAAAAGATTTCATCAAGAAAGATCATGGCATTCATTCTCAGTTTGGTTTGATCATTTAAATTCGTTCATTGCACTGAGGATATTGAGGTGATATCTTTCTTGAATCAATTTTATTGTTGTATTCATTAAAATTGTTTGTTTTGTTGTTGTTTGTTCATATAACAAATTGTAATCTTTAAAGCATTGCTAGATAGGTTTCTAGTGGGTAGAACAAAGAGGGGATCTCTGGTTCTTAGATCTTTTGAAAAGTCTATAGGTTTAGATTTTGAATTTTACCTAGGAAGGGTAAGAGAGATCTGTGTTTGTTTGTAAAGATATTATATTTGTTATAGTGGAAACTCTAATCAAGGCTGATTAGAAGTAAAACTGGATGTAGCCTCCGGGGTTGAGAGGTGAACCAGTATAAATCTTGTGTGTAATTGCATATTTCTATTCATATTCATATTGTTCTTGAAGTATTATGCTTGTTTATATCACAAGATTGGTTATAGCTCAAGAGTGGTCTGATTGAGATAAAAGTTGTTTTAAAAGTTAAATTTCTTAATTGGTTAAGATACGATCCTTCTTTCAAAGACTTCCGCTGTGATTAAAGTTTTTTTAAAATTTTAAAATACTCTGAGGTAAAACCAATTCACCCCCCCCCCTCTTGGTTATTTGCATAAGTGTTCATTCTATTTTTCAATTGGCATCAAGAGCTGGTTCTTGTAATTTGCTCAAGATGTTTTCAAATTCAATACAATGAATACTAATCAAATAACTTTCAAAGAGGGAGCCTCATTGAATAGACCTCCTTTGTTTGAAGGGAACATTTTAATTTTTGGAAGAGTAGGATGCAAATCTTTATCCAATCAAACGACCCGGGAACTTGGAATAGTATTGAAAAAGGACCTTAAATTCCATCAAAATTGTGGATAACAAAACAATACCAAAAGAATGGGATGAAATGTCAGAGATAGAAAAGAGAATGGTTCAATATGATTTCAAGGCAAAAAATATGATAACTTCTGTTTTATCTTCCAATGAATTTTTCAGGACTGTTAGGTGCAAAAGTGCCAAAGAAATGTGGGAATTGCTTGAAGTCACACATGAAGGAACTGAAGATCTGAGGAGATCAAGAAAGCACACTCTCATTCATGAATATGAGATGTTCAAAATGAGAGATGATGAAAACATCTCACAGCTTCAAACTAGATTGACCCACATTGTGAATCACTTGCTTGGACTTGGTAAAACCTTTGATGCAGAAGAATTAAACATCAAAATTCTCAAATGTCTAACAAGGGATTGGCAACCTAAAGTCACAGCCATTAAAGAGTCTAAGGATCTATCTCAAATGTCAATGGCAGCAATGTTTAGTAAGTTTTTGGAATATGAGCTTGAATTATCTCAACTAACAAATAATGAAGATGCAGATAAAAAGCACAAAAGCATAGTCTGCACCTTCAAAGATAGAAGAAGATGATAGTTCAAGTGAAGACGAAGATGATGAAAATGTCAACCTCATTGTTAGAAAGCTTTCCAAATTTCTAAGGAAGAACAAGGGCAGAAAGCAACCATTCCAAAAGAAAAAGAATGACTACAAGAACAAGAACAACAACTCCTCCTCAATCACTTGCTTTGAATGTGGGAAGCAAGGCCATATAAAATCAGATTGTCCTTCATTAACTAAGAAGCCACAAGTTGAGAAGAAGTCAAGAAGAGAAGGGAAGCAAAAAAAAGGCTTACATTGCTTGGGAGGATAATTAATCAACAAGTTCTGAACCCTCATCTGAAAAAGAAATTGAAGCTCACCTTTCTCTTACATCCACCATCAATGGAGATTGCGAATCATCAAGTATAGAATCAGAGGTAAATTCTGAATTTGATAGTGTTGTTGATGCATTTCATGAGATGCATTTAGAAGCTCAAAGACTAGCTAAAGCAAACAACAAACTTAAGAGTGATCTAAGGTGGCATGTATCCAAACTTGCTGAATTGCAAGATGAACTTTGTAAGTTGAAGGAAGATCATGATAAGCTTCTCTCAAGTTACAAAGAAATTGATGTACATGTTCCTTAGCCAACTCTAAGGTTGATGATCTCAATAATATGCAAAAAGAATTTGATGAGTATAAGCTAAGTGCAGAAAAAGAAAACACGTGCTTACAAACTGAAAATAGTTATTTGATTGATTTGCTGAGAAAGTATTACAAAGGTAAATGCAACTTAGATGAGTTACTAAGTGTGCAAAAGTTTGTTGGTGATACTTATGGATTGGGATATAAACATGGAGCTAGAACTCAAAACAAGCTTGTGTTTGTACCACCAAAACATAAGAATCAAAGGCAGCATAATCAAACAAATCTCTATCAAAGATTCACACATGCTAAATCATCAAAGAATCTTACTTGCAATTATTGTATGCTTAAAGGTCACACATCATACAAGTGCTATGCTAGAAGATTTTATGTTCCTAATGGTGAATGTATATGGGTTGAGAAAAGAAAGAAAGCAACTAAGCCCTTTGGACCCAACTTAAATTGGGGACCCTATCTCTCTTTCTAAAATGACTTGTGCAAATGTGTCTTAGAGCAAAGTCTTCAACTTGGTACCTAGATAGTAAATGCTCAAGACACATGACGAGACATATCCATGCTAACGGATGTTGTACTTGAAGAAAAAGGATATGTTACTTATGGAGACAATAATAAAGGAAAAATAATTGGGCAAGGAAATATTGGAGACAACTTGTCTACAAAGATTAAGGATGTGCTGTATGTTGAAGGGCTGAAACACAATTTGCTGAGTATTAGTCAATTGTGTGACAAAGGATTTAAAGTCACCTTCAACAATGAAACTTGCTTAATACATGACAACAAAAGTGGCAAAGTGGCACACATTGGTAAGAGAAAGGGTAATATCTATGTCTTGACTATTGACCATGCATTCATACATAAAACCGATTGCTTGATGAGTAAAGTGAATGAAACATGGTTGTGGCATAGAAGAACATCTCACATAAACATGCATCATCATAACAAGTTAATTAGAAAAGACCTAGTAATTGGTCTACCCAAGCTTAAGTTTGAGAAGGTCAGAATTTGTGAAGCATGTCAAAGAGGGAAGCAAACTAAAAGACTCTTTTCAAAGTAAGAATATGATTTCTACTTCTAGACCTCTTGAATTGCTTCAAATGGACTTGTTTGGCCCTTCTAGAACTATGAGCTTAGAAGGAAATTATTATGGACTTGTTATAGTGGATGACTACTCTAGATACACATGGACATTGTTTTTAAGATCCAAAAGCCAGTCATTCACAGCTTTAAAGAAACTTGCCAAAGTTATTCAAAATGAAAAGGGCTGTAATATTGTTTCAATTAAGAGTGACCATGGTGGTGAATTCCAAAACGAACACTTTGAAAAGTTTTGTGAAGATTTTGGAATTAATCACAATTTTTCAACTCCAAGAACACCACAACAAAATTGTGTTGTGGAGAGAAAAAACATATCACTAGAAGAAGGAGCAAGGACTCTTCTAAATGAAACAAAGTTACCTAAGCACTTTTGGACAGATGCTGTAAGTATAGTGTGTTATACTCTATAGAGTGTTATACTCTCAATAGGATTCTCATAAGGCCTATTTTAAAGAAAACACCTTATGAAATCTATAAAGGGAAGAAACCAAATATCTCTCACCTTAGGGCATTTGGTTGTAAATGCTTTGTTTTGAATAATGGCAAAGACAATCTTGGTATGTTTGACTCAAAAGCTAATAAGGCTATCTTTCTAGGATATTCCTTGCAAAGTATGGCTTATAGGGTCTTTAATAAAAGAACTTTGTGTGTTGAAGAGTCAGTTCATATTGTATGTGATGAATCTAACCCTTCTTAAGTAGAAATTTTGAGTGATAATGATGCAGAATACAAAGAAGAAAGATAGCAGCACATAGAAACCAAAAAGTTGGATGAAGATGAAACAAAAGAAGACACAAATCAAGAAACAACTACACCTAAACACAAGGATTGAAGAACCTCAAGAGACCTATCATTGGACAACATTATTGGTGATGTATCAAAGGGAGTATCAACTAGATCTTCCTTAAGAAATCCTTGTTGCACCATGGCTTTTGTATCACAAATTGAACCTAATAACATTGAACAAGCCTTATTAGATGAACATTGGTTGATTTCCATGCATGAGGAACTAAATCAATTTAAAAGAAACAATGTTTGGGAACTAGTACTTAGATCTTCCACTCACACACCTATTGGCACGAAGTGGGTATTTAGGAACAAACTGGATGAAAGTGGCATCATAATTAGAAACAAGGCTAGATTGGTTGCAAAAGGATACAACCAAGAGGAAGACATTGATTATGATGAAACTTATGCTCTAGTTGCTAGGCTAGAATCTATTAGATTACTCCTTGCATATGCTTGTGTAATGAACTTTAAATTGTTTCAAATGGATGTGAAAAGTGCATTTCTTAATGGTTACATTGATGAAGAGATATATGTTGACCAACCTCCTGGTTTTGTAGATCATCTATATCCTAACCATGTGTACAGATTAAGAAAACCATTGTATGGATTGAAACAAGCTCCAAGATCTTGGTATGAGAGACTAAGCAAATTTTTGCTTGATCAATCATTTTCAAGAGGAGAAGTGGACAAAACTTTGTTCATCAAAAGAATGAACAAAGATATGCTAATAATATTATTTTTGGTTTTACTAACCATTCCATGTGTAAAGATTTTGCAGCAAGCATGCAAAGTGAATTTGAAATGTCTATGATGGAAGAGCTTACATTCTTCCTTGGTCTTCAAGTTAAACAAATGAAGAATGGAACCTTCCTAAGTCAATCAAGGTATTGTATGGAAATGTTGAAGAAGTTTGAAATGGAAAGTTGCAAAACTGCAGCAACTCCTATGGGAACTTCCACTTACCTTGATTCGAATGAAAAAGGAAAAAGCGTTGATGAGTCAAAGTATAGAGGGATGATTGGATCATTGCTCTATCTCACAGCAAGTAGGCCAGACATTATGCTAAGTGTTTGCCTATGTGCTAGATATCAAGCTAATCCAAAGGAGTCTCATCAAACAACTGTGAAAAGGATCTTCAAATACTTAAAGTCCACTCCAAAAGTAGGACTTTGGTATCCCAAAGGTACTGCAATCACTTTAATAGATTATTCTGACTCTGATTTTGCAGGATGCAAATTGGATAGAAAGAGCACAAGTGGTACTTGTCATATTCTAGGAAGCTCTTTAATTTCTTGGCAATGCAAAAAACAATCTTGTGTAGCATTATCAACAGCTGAAGCTGAGTATATATCAGCTGGAAGTTGCTGTGCTCAGAGTCTATGGTTGAAGCAACAACTTCAAGACTTGGGTGTAGAACTTCATCAAATTCCTCTATTATGTGACAACACAAGTGCAATAAATATTTCCAAGAATCCAATCATGCATTCCAGGACAAAGCATATTGAAATAAGACATCACTTTATCAGAGATCATGTATAGAAAGGTAACATTAAAGTTGAATCCATAATCAAGACAAATTAACAAATTAAGTTTAACCATAGAAACTAAAATCAAGAATGTAACTGGTAGAAAATAAAAAAGATGATACAAATTGTGAGGAAACTTGGTAAGGACTATGCAGCATATTTATGTCCACATAACTATGAGTTTATTTTGTTTTTTGCCATGTAGTTAAATTCAATGATACTTTGATAGGAAAATGGTCAAATCACATAAGGAAATGATTATAACCTGGCTACAAATGTACAAAAATCTTCCACCGAATGCCCAGGTCAAACCTGTAACCTTGGGAAATTAAAAAATGCATAAATCAGCATAGAAATATGGCTTTTTTCAACTATCGCCCAAAAAAATAAAATTAAAGAGGGAAAAAAACTTACAACTAAATCATGTGCATTATATGAGCCAAGCTTATCAAATTCCCTAGAAGATATGTCACATAGCCATATTTCAAATGAACCAGAAACTTTGCCCGTGGCTAAAAGCATCTTGGAAGGGTAGTGAATATGCATGGTTACTGAAAGTATAGAAACTGGGACAGCATTGACAGTTATAACTTATTTTGGAATAAAATTTGCATAAAGGAATTATTCACAATAAAGAGTGAGAAATGAAAATGTGATGCAGAAAATACACATAGCAAGTACCTCCTTGAATAATGAGAAAGAATTTTTATCCACTTTTGATGATTTTAGCAATTTGTCATTGTCAGCCAACCAAATCTTCACACTGCAAAGAACATACATGATATATTCAGCTAAACTAAGATATTAGGCACAAAAGGTAATACACTACAAAAAGTCAATCCAATTAGGAGTATGAGGGAAATGCATTGTAATTTGCTAATGTGAGATTCTTGAATGAATGATATCAAGGTCAAAAGTTTGAAGTGAACTTTTCTAGGGATTAGTCTATAGCATCTGATCTTCTAAGCATACATTGGGTAAACCATGAGTGATTTAGTTGATTAATCAAACATCATATCATTTTCCCTACCCTTACGTAATAAAGGACATGTTTAGCTTTTTCCTTTAAGAAGCATTAAAATCAAAGCATGATATCTATTTTCGTGAGACAACTAAGAGATTTAGAATGCTTGAACAGTTTTAGTGGATGAATGGCAAGAATGAAAGACATATTTTCAGTTTCAAGTTAACGAGACAAGTTTCAAAGCATGCAATATATGTAGGATATAAATGTTAACATTTATGTGTCCCAAGAACAAGTTATTGAACACTAATATCAAAAGACCATAAATAGTTACACTTAACAATTTTTGAAAGTACCTTTTCCTGTCTAGTAATATCAATATTGCTATTATCAAAGTGATTATTATATTGATAAGTAGGAATCAGATGAATTTTGATTAGATTGCTGGAAATGGAGCATTTAATGATTATTACTTTCCAAGTAGCTTGGTTATTGTGTTTATATGAGTACATAATGCATGATTGTGGTTGGATTTGTACACCATATGTACCTTCACAAGGTCAACTTGCAGAAATTCTAACCAAAGGGTTGCAATTCAGACTTTGAAACTATAGATAAATAACTAAAGATAACTAACTATAGATAAATAAATAAAGCATAGTTCACACCAAGTGCAGTGGTGCATTTTTTTCTAAAGAAAGAAACAACAAAACAATTTTGTTATTTTAAAAAAGAGTTTGCTAACAAGTGTGGAATATAGGGGGAGGAACAAGAAGATGAAGCTTGTGATTTAGACGAAAGTTTTGAGCTTTTCACATTCCTTGAAGATTGTAATTCAAATTAAGTGTATGAGAGGCCAATCTTTTGATACTTGCATTGCATGCACATAATCATTAACATGCTTAAATGTTTTCATTAAAGTATCAAAGCTATTCATGTTTTTAAAAGAAATTAAATAAGTAATGTTTTTGAAAAAATGTAATCCTACTGCTTTAATCGATTACACATCGGTTTAATCGATTATTTGCTTCATTTTTAAATCTGGAAAAGCCGTGAAGAACACATTAATCGATTACATAACTTTTGTAATCGATTACATAGTAAAAACAAAAAGCATGTCTCACTGCTTTAATCGATTACCATAAATTGTAATCAATTACACAAGCTTGTTTCACAATGAACCTTACTTCTTTAATCGATTATCATAAATTGTAATCGATTACACAAGCTTGCTTCACAAATGAACTTCACTGCTTCAATCGATTATAGCTCGGGTTAATCAATTATTCTGTTCGTTGTAAAACCCAGGATGAAGCTTTGAACATTTTAATCGATTAAGTGACAATTTAATCGATTACATAAGCCATTTTAATCGATTATTTGGCGCGTTGTAATAGATTACAGTCTGTTACAAAATGCTGCTATAAATTTGATAAAGGCTTGTCTGATAAACCAACTTGAATACTTCGAATTTTCTAAATATACACAAGCCTTCTCAAAGTTAGAAAGTGATTTTCTGGGTTAACTAAGTTCTTGTCCCACTCTTTAATCTTCATTGGTATTGAATGATTTCTTGGGCAAGAGTTTTCAAAGAAGTTTTGGAGAGCACGTTCTAAAATCCTTTTTTGCAATTCAACTCTGATTGGTAAACCACATGCATTCATATTCATCGGATCATCAGGTTGTTTCTCTCCATTATCTCTAGTTGTAAAATCATTTTTGTATTTTTTGTTATTTGAAGCTATTATAAAGAGTTCTTTGAAGCTTGTGCTAGAGTAAGGTTCTCTAGAGAAGAACAGAGTAATGTTCTCTGGTTCTTGATCACTAAGAGTCTAATAGAGTTTTAGATTTCTATTCTTTATCTAGGGTTCATAAAGAGTGTCTGTTGTAAAGCTTGTAAGAACTAAAATTTATAATAGTGGAACTCTAATCTAGTGTTGATTAGAAGAAACTGGATGTAGCTTCTCTTGAGAAGTGAACCAGTATAAATTCTTGTGTTATTTTTCTATTCCTTAATCTCTACTAGTTATCTTGTTCATTTGTTCTTGGCATTATTATCATTACTCAACAAGTCCTGTTTTGAGCAATTGATTTTTTGAGCTGGGTGATTTGATTGATTAGAAGTATTCTTGGTTTAAAAGTGATTAAAATCCTTTAACTCTAATTTAATTAATAAATTTTAAAATGCCAAGTTTAAACCAATTCACCCCCTCTTGGTTATTGTGGGTATTCCTATTGTTTTCAATTGGTATGAAGAGCATGTTCTTGAGTGTTATTCAACATCACTATCTTTCTTTAAAAGAAAATGAATACAACATAAATTACCTTCAAGGAAGGTGCCTCCCTCAATCGTCCTCAGATGTTTGAAGGAGAGCACGTCAGTTTTTGGAAAAATAGAATGAAAATCTTTATTCAATCAAATGACCCAGGTGCTTGGAATGCAATAGAAAAAGGTCCTGTTATTCCTATAAAAACTGTTGATAATGATATGATTCCCAAAGAATGAGATGAAATGACAGATGTTGAAAAGAGAGTTATTCAATATGATTTTAAAGATAAAAATATGATTACTTATGCACTTTCCTCTGATGAATTCTTTAGAACTATTAGGTGCAAAAGTGCAAAGGAGATGTGGGAGATGTTGGAGATAACTCATGAAGGTACAGATGAAGTAAGAAAATCAAGAAAGCATGCCTTAATCCATGAGTATGAAATGTTCAAGATGAACTCCACATAAAACATATCTCAGCTTCAAACAAGATTCACTCACATAGTAAATTATCTTCTTGGTCTTGGAAAGATCTTTGATGTTGAAGAGTTGAATATCAAAATCTTGAAGTGTCTCACAAGACCATGGCAACCAAAGGTGACAACAATCAAAGAATCAAAAGATATATCCAAAATGTCCATGGTTGCACTTTTTGGTAAGCTTCTTGAGTATGAACTTGAAATGTCACAACTAACCAATGCAGAGAATGCATAAAAGAAACAAAAAAGTATAGCTTTGAAAGCTGCATCCTCAAAGGTGGAAAAGATGGAAGATTCAAATAAAGAAGATGAAGAGGACAACATGAATCTAATTGTCAAAAAGTTCAACAAGTTCTTGAGAAGAGACAAGAACAGAAAGTTCACAAAGAGCAACAACAAAAAAATGACAACAACTTCACTTGCTTTGAATGTGGTAAGTCTAGCCACATAAATCTGAATGCTCTATCTTTTTGAAAAAAACAAGGTGAAAACAAGATAAAGAAATAAGGAAAGCCTAATAGAGCCTATATAGCTTGGGAAGACAATGAGTCAACAACTTCTGAATCATCAACTGAAAATGAAGAAACAAATGTGTGTTTCAATTCCACAATTAATGAAGATGATGAATCCTCAAGTGTTGAAACTGAGGTAAATTCTAAATTTGATCAAGTTGTTGATGCTTTTCAAGAAATGCATGAAGAGGCTCAAAAGCTTGCAAAATCCAATAATAGGCTAAAAGGAAATCTTAGATGGCATGTCACAAAAATTGCACAATTGCAAACTGAGATTTGTAACCTGAAAGAAGAAAATGAAAAACTTGTTTCAAGTTACAAAATGAATGGATGTGTATGTGCTTCTTCTTCATCTAATGTTGACAAATACAATGATTTGCAAAAGGAGTTTGATGAATTCAAAAAAAGTTAAGGTGAAAAACATATGGTAGTACTTTCAGAAAATAATTACTTGGTTGATCTCTTGAAAAGACTTTATAAAGGAAAATGCAATTTGGCTGAAATGCTAAGTGTGCAAAAATATGCTGGAGATACTTCTGGATTGGGTTACAAACATGGATCAAAACCTTATGGAAAAACCAAGTTTGTGCATCCAAAACAAAAATATCAAAAAGCTATTTCAAAACCAAGGTTTAATCACATGACTTATTTTGAAAGAGCATAAAAAACTGTAACTTGTAACTATGTATGAAGAAAGGTCACACATCTAATAGATGTTATGCTAGGAGATTCTATGTGCCAAATGGAGAATGCATTTGGGTGCCAAAGAAAAGGAAAATAGCTAACCCCTATGGACCTAATCTCAATTGGGTACCTTCCTTTGTAAATTGATTTGAATTTTGCAGGTATGTCTAAGAGCAAAATCATCATTATGGTATCTTGATAGTGAATGGTATAGACATATGACTGGTAACATATCAATGCTCACAAATTTGACTCTTAAAGATGGTGGATTTGTCACCTATGGAGACAACAACAAAGGGAAGATAATTGGAGAAGGAAATATAGGAGACAACTTTAAAATCAAAATCAGAAATGTTCTTTATGTGGAAGGTTTAAAGCATAAGCCAACTTTGTGATAAAGGGTTCAAAGTGTCATTTAATGACAGTTGTTGCATGATATGTGATGGACAAAATGGTGAGGTGATTCATAAAGATAAAAGAAAAGGTAATATCTATTTACTCTTCATAGATCATGCATTCTATTACAACACTTCTTGCCTAATAAGTAAAATTGATTAATCCTGGCTATGGCATAGAAGGGCATGTCACATTAACATGCATCATATGAACAAGCTGATTAAAAAGGATTTAGTCATTGGATTACCCAAACTCAAGTTTTAAAAGGACAAATTATGTGATGCTTGTCAAAAGGGGAAACAAACAAAAAAAAAATTTCAAAGTAAAAATGTTGTTTCTACTTCAAGACCCCTTGAATTACTTCACATAGATTTATTTGGTCCTTCTAGAACTATGAGTTTAGGAGGTAAATTACTATGAGCTTGTCATTGTTGATGATTACTCTAGGTTCACATGGACATTATTTTTGAAATCCAAGAGTGATCCTTTCAATGCTTTTAGAAAATTGGCCAAACTTGCTCAAAATGAAAAGGGAAGCAAAATTATCTCAATAAGAAGTGATCATGGTGGAGAATTCCAAAATGAACATTTTAAAAAATTCTGTGAAGAAAATGGAATTAACCATAATTTTTCAGCTCCAAGAACACCCCAACAAAATGGTGTTGTGGAGAGGAAAAATAGATCCCTTGAAGAAGGTGCAAGAACTCTTCTTAATGAGACAAATGTGCCTAAACATTTTTGGGCTGATGCTGTAAGTACAGTTTGCTACACTTTGAATAGATTACTAATAAGTCCTATTTTAAAGAAAGCTCCCTATGCACTATACAAAGGTAGAAAACCAAACATTTCTCATTTAAGAGCATTTGGCTACAAGTGTTTTGTTTTAAATAATGGTAAAGAATCACTTAGAAAATTTGATGCTAAAGCTAATGAAGCCATCTTCCTTGGATATTCATTACATTGCAAAGCATATAGAGTTTTCAATAAAAGAACCTTATGCATGGAAGAATCAGTTCATGTTATTTGTGATGAATCTAATCCTTCTAAAGAGGAAAAGAAGTGTGATATTGATTCAGGTCCTTTGGAGGAGTTCATTCAACTTAATGAATCAATGGATAAAGAAAAGGAAGAACCAATTGTTGAAACAAAACAATCAACACCAGTCCAAGAGCCAAAAGATTGGAGAATTACAAGAGATCTCTCCCTTGACAATATAATTGATGAAGTTTCAAAGGGAATATCTACTAGATCATCATTGAGAAATCTCTGCTGTAATATGGTTTTTGTTTCACAAATAGAATCTAAGAATATTGAGAATTGATGAACATTGGATGCATGCCATGCATGATGAATTGAATCAGTTTAAGAGAAATGAAGTTTGAGAACTTGTTCCTAGATCTTCTTGTCTCAAGCCTATTGGCACTAAATGGGTTTTTAGAAACAAACTTGAAGAGAGTGGAATCATAGTCAGAAATAAAACTAGATTGGTTGCAAAAGGTTACAACCAAGAGGAAGGCATTGACTATGAGGAAACCTATGCACCAGTTGTAAGATTGGAAACCATTAGGTTATTACTTGCATATGCATGTTTAATGGATTTTAAACTTTTTCAAATGGATGTTAAAAGTGCTTTCTTAAATGGATATATTGAGGAGAAAATCTATGTGGAGTAACCTCCTAGTTTTGTTGATTTCAAATATCCAAACCATGTTTTCAAACTTAAGAAAGCTCTTTATGGTTTAAGACAAGCTCCAAGGTCTTGGTATGAGAGATTAAGTAAATTTCTGCTTGAACAATCTTTCACAAGAGGACATGTTGATAAAACCTTGTTCATCAAAAGGCGAAGCAATGATATCTTATTGGTTCAAGTATATTGAAAAACTATGTTTTAAAAAAACTCTCATCAAATCTCTGGACAATCAAACTTTTCTTTATTAAACCTATTTTTCTTTTCAGTGGACAACCCACTATTCTTCTACATTTCTATATATATATATATATATATATATATATATATATCTACATTAAAAGTTGTAAATTTTTTTATCTGTCTTTGATAAGCACACTATTCAACCCCCCTTCTAGTGTGATTGTTGTTATTTCATCCAATGATATGATAATTCTCACCATTCATGATAAACATAGGAGGTGCACTTTCAACACTTTTGGAAACGTCTATTTTGCCACCCAACAAAGTAAAGCATAACATCGTATTGAATGAGCAATTGTTCTCTTCATATTGTTATTTGAAACAAATCCTTTAAAATTTGAGGTGGTGGTTGAAGGTTTTCCAATTTGATTTTTCCTTGCATGCAATAAAGGTCAAATTTTGGTCTGTTAGGTTTCAATTGTTTTTGTATCCTCTCAGCATACCACATTTGTGTTGAGCAAAATTCACATTTCTACATAGCATCTCTAATATCTCAAGAACCTATCAAAAAACGTAGAATAATTTAGACTCAGTTGTTAATTATTACTAAAATATGATTGAAAAACATAAAACTATTTGTAAATTTAATCACCTAAAATTGACACATTAATGTGATTATCAATGAATTTGTCATTGCAATCATCATTGGTCTGTAGTGATATTTCTACTTCATTTGTGGGAGGTTGAATTTTTGCATTTGTTGTTGCATTATTTAAGACACCTTGTATTGTTTGTTTTGCATTCCATTTGTCTAAATAGTTTAGTATATAAACAATGTTATAAAAATAAGGAATTTAGTATAAGTAATGTTGCCATTAAAATAGTGTGTTAGCCAAAAAATAATATTTCATTTTAAATGAAAATTATATTATTATACAAAACATGCCTCATTAGTTAAGACAATATCATCTTCTAACACAATTTGTTTAATTTTGTCTGCATTACATTTAATTTATAAAATTAATATTAAATGACTAAAATAATTCATTACATATTTTTTTAAAAATGCTAAAAGTTATAATTGAAAGTTACCTGTGAAATTATTGGGCAAAAATTAATAAATAATATAAATTAAATATAAACTTAGCAAAATAAGGCAACTGGGGAAAAATTTAGCAAAATGGGGTCACCAAACACGCCCTGCCTAGGCGTGTTTAAACACACCAAAGCTAGGCGTGTTTAAACACGCCCTGGCTAGGCGTGTTAGTGCCCCATGTGGCTATATATACCCCTTGAAAATGACATTTGAGGATTCGTGCCCTCTCTCTAGAAATAGCTCTGCATTCTCTCTAGAAAGTGGGTGTTGATTTCCTCTGAAGCGAAGCCCTGCCGAATTCGAAGCGCTACCGACAAGTAAGTCGTTTTAACTGATTGTGCATAGTATTTAGTTTGTTATATTTTTAAATTAGAAAATTGTTAGGATCATATGAACTTGTTAGCGACATAGATATTATGTAAGTGAGTAGGGTTTTAGGTATTCCGGTTTAGTTTTAGGGTTTACGGTGTGATTAGGGGTTAGGGTCTGGGCTAGTGATTAGGGTTACGTAATTCAGTGTAGGATTAGGGTTTACATTGTTATTAGGGTATATGGCTTGGGGTACATATGTAGGTTTAGGGTTTAGGGCTTATGGATTGTGATTAGGGTTGAGGGCCTGGGGTAGTGATTAGTGTGTACGTAATGCGGTGTACGTTTAGTGTTGACAGTGTGATTAGGATTTATGGATTGTGGGTATAGACTTAGGGTTTATGGGTGCCGATTTAGGGTACATGGCTTATGTTGTGATTAGGGTTTAGGCCCTGGGGTAGTCATTAGGGTGTACGTAAATTGGGTTTAGGGTTTAGGGTGTACATGGTGATTAGGGTTTACAACTTGGGGTACAGAGTTAGGGTTTGTGGGTGCTGGTTTAGGGTATAGGTCGTATGTTGTGATTAGGGTTTAGGTCTTCTGTTATAGACGTGGGGTTTATGGATTTCGGGTTCGGTTAAGGGTTTACATTGTGATTAGGGTTTATGGCCCTGGGAACAGACCTAGGGTTTAGGGTTTAGTTCTGATGTTGTGATTAGGATTTAGGTCTTGGGTTACAGACCTAGGGTGTATGGATTGCGGTTTAGGTTTAGGGTTGATGGTGTGATGAGGGTTTAGGGCTTGGGTTACATACTTGGGGTTTATTGAATCCGGGGTAGGGTTTAGGTTTGATGTTGTGATTAAGGTTTAGGTCGTCGGTTACAGACTTAGGGTTTATGGTTTATGGTCTAGGGTTTAGGTACGATGTTGTGATTAGTGTATAGGGCTTGGGTTACAGACCTAGGGATTATAGATTTCAATTTAGGGTTGAGGTCTGATGTTGTGATTAGGGTTTGGGTCTTCGGTTACAGACTTAGGGGTTATGGATCCCGATTTAGGGTTTATGGCAGTGAATAACCTAGTGAGTGTTACATACACTTCACTAATATTGAGTAATTAGTTTGCCAATTCAAGTTTTGCCTTGCCAAACACTTCCTTTTGAAATGATGAAGATGAGTCTCTATCTTCTAGGTGTCCAACTGTCGATGTTTTAATTGCTTTTGTATTTCATTGAGCCTGGGGTAGTGATTAGAGACCTGTTCACATAGCAATTGTCTATGTCGATATGATGCTTCAAGCAAAGCTTTGGTCTTGACATAGTCATGTTGGAGTTGAGCAAATCTCATTTTCTCCTCCTCAAAGACATCTTAGATTTACAAGTTGAAAGTTGAGTTTGTTGATTATCTCTGTTGAAGGCAGCCTTTAAAAAAGTAATAAACAAATCTTCCATTACAAGTTATTTACTTATGACATGACTAATTGTGATGAGAGAAAGGTATATAGCATATTGACATGACTACTATTGTATTGGTGGAAACTTTGTTTGGCACTATAGTTCAGGGTCAGGTGAAACAAAAACACACAGACAAATAATAACCAAAGAAGAACATGAGCACAGATCGGATAGAAAAACAATTATTGGAACAAGTAGGAATAGTTGTCTGTTTAGGAACAATTATTGGATTATAGGATGGGAAAAAATGTCTGTGATGATGACAGATAGAATCAACCTGAGGTTTGGGGTGTTTCAAGCTTTGTGTTGGATTACGGTTTAGTCTAGGGGCTTATGTTGTGATTATGGTTTAGGGCTTATGTTTTTTTACGTAAGGTTTATGGATATCGGCTAAGCTCTCGAGCTTATGTTGTGTTAGTGTATTTTGTTTAATGTATTTGATATATAAGAAAATTTTGTTGGAATGATTTGTTAATCGTTAATATTTTGTTTACCGTGGTTTTAAATTTTTGTACATGAACATATTGATTAGATGGTTGATTCGTCCTCCACATCTTCATCGCCCATGGATCCCACTGCCTATGTTGTCCCTACCCCATACAAGTGGGGCATTCTGCGTAGGCGTATTCAGCGCACGCACGTTTCACAAGTTGTGTGGAACGGGGGCAGCACACCTCGAGTATTGAAGACTCGACGTGGTAAAGTGACTGGTGGACCAGATGCGGACGATATACCCAATGTTGTTTCTGACATGTTGGGCGAAGCTGGGTTTCTTCATGTCGCACGCATGCGACATATTCAGGTATGCAACCATGCAATTATGAAATGCGTAAACACTGGTTAATTTCATAAATGAACTTGTTTAATAATTATTATTTTTTTAGATGGATGTTGCGCTTATTAGTGCTCTGGTCGAACGATGGAAGCCAGAGACTCACACGTTCCACATGCCGCAGGGTGAGATGACCATCACGTTGGAAGACGTGACTGGTATTCTGGGATTGCCCACGGAGGGCAATGTGGTTACTAGAGTGACGGTTACCGATTGGGCGACCGTTATTGAGGAGGTGTTCGGTCACGAACCTGAGGAGGACAACGAGTTGAGAGGTGGATATTTGCGCCTGTCTTTCTTTGATAGACATTTTGCGCATTGGGGTGAGGTGGTCCCTGAACTGGTTCACGTGACGCGGTTCACGAAGGCCCACATTGCACGGCTTATTGGATCATGGCTGCTGTGCGACCGATCTGGAGGTAGCATGATTGCAGCATGATACATGTCGTTGCTTGCAGGGGATTTTGTGGACATCGGTCGATATAGTTGGGGCTCAGCTGTCCTTTCACATTTGTTTAGACAAATGTGTGAGTGTACAGATCCAGGCAGGAGTGACATCGGTGGATGTCATATGCTTCTTCAGGTGTGGGCGTGGCTGAGATTTCCACCAATTGCTACAGCTATTCCGCTGCCTACACAGCCGGAGTGGCATTTCATTCATCGATATGTGTGACTATATGTTATTTTTGTTTACAATTGTAACAATGAAGTGTTATAATATACTAACATTTGTTATTCTGAAATTAGGTTTAACGCTTTAGGCCGATTTAAACTGCATGAACTGGTCTTGTATAGGATGGCATTGGACTCCTTTACTCGAAATGAGGTACATATGGTAGTTTTTCAATTATTGTACGTTTGCATTTGTGGAACATGTTGTTACATAATGAAGTGTTATTTTGTTCTGTGCAGGTCGTATGGCAACCATATGGGGACTACGACTTTCTTGGTGCATCTGAGCATGAGCGACTGCTGTGGATGGCAAGTGCGCCTATTATATGCTTCCACACAGTAGAATATTCCCAGCCGGATAGATGCATGCGGCAATTCGGGAGGGATCAGCCAATCCCACGTGCTCCCAGGAAGCTGAAGGGTGTGCATGACCTTTCGCTTCGCGGTAAACGAGAAGACAACTGGGTTTGTAAACTCAGACCGTTTATTTTGCGATGGGAGGCTAGGGACCAGCACATTGAGCTTCCCCCCTTGATTCAGGGGTTGTTGTCACCACACCATGAGTACATGGTTTGGTACAGAGAAAACGGGAAGCGGTTCATCACAAAGAAGGGCGCGAAGACCGGTCGTGGTGTAAGTTTTTTTTACATCCTTATTTGTTTATTTAAATTAATTATGGTACATGACATACTTGACACTTATGTGTGTATATTTAAAATTTTTAGGTTGATGGACTGGAGGCGTTGTACTTCGCGCCAACTAGCCCCATTAGGCAGGCAGAGTTCGACTTCGATTGGGCTGGTGAGGAGGTCGGTCGCTTAATGTCTGTCTTCACCGATAGCTGTCGCGTGGAGGAGGCAGGCCCACATGCTCCTGAATCCCAGCTTCAGGAGGACCCAGAACTTTCAGTTGCAGTTGGCCGTCGAAGAAAAGAGGGTCGTGGGTTAAGCGTCGACGGAAACCGGTGCAGCAGGTTCCTGAGCCCATTGTTCGACCCAGGCCGCGGACTGAGGGTTACTATAGGCCTCCTGTTATTGCATCAACATATGGGACACAGCCCGTATATTACGAGGCTACTGCACAGGGGGGCATGGGGGCATGGACTATGCCGATTTCAGTACCAAAGGCCAAATGCCTACACCGGAGCCATCGCAGACCCATGTCGCATATTTTACAACTGCAATGACATATGCAGATGTAGATGTTGGGTTCGATGCTGGAATGAACATTGAGAGCAACTGGACTGATACAAACATCGATGACATGCTCTTGCAGATGGATTATAGTGCAGCAGCCAATTCCACTTGGCAACCACATTCACCATATGTCACCGAAGCTGCTGAGCATCCTATGCCGGTATATGCAGAGCAGGGCACGACATGTCGATCTCCTCATGTCCATCCGTATGAGGCAAGCCCTTCTTATGCGGCCCCATCCGAGCCAGGCAGTTCTCAGCGACCACAAAGACGAAGGCAACCTGATCATCAGGCACGTCATTTGCCTTGGCCACCACCGTCACTCTGATTTATTCGCAATTAGTTTTTTTTATTTTTTTTGTACTGTAATCGATTGTATTTCGTAAACTACAAATGTTTGTGACATTTATGTTAAGCATGCTCGGTCTAACTATTATTTAACGACGTTAACCCCGCAACCCGTAACAATAACATACGCTGTCAACAGCACGAATTCAACAAAACGATGGAGAAAACGTGATATGTGCATAGCACATGATGTTTCTAAGCGCAATTAGATCATTAAATGAATCTTTTTATCTGATAAATAGCTTCCAATTGGTGTGAATACAACTTACGTGCTTCAATGAGGTATTTTGGTCAAGATTGGATGATTAGCAGGTGAATTAGCAAGGAATTATGCAGAGAAGAAGGTCTGGCGCCATCAAGCCTATGTACAATCGGGGGTACATAGGCTAGTTCTGCATGATGGCGCCATCAGCGCCAGTCCCGCGCCCGGAGCGCCACCGTCTCTGGAGTATGGCGCCTGGAGCGCCATGTCCGCACCTGGGGCACCAGCATTTCTGCAGTTCAGTGCCTGAAGCGCCATTCTGACGCCCAGAGCGCCACAGTTTTGCCAGCCAGCGCCTGGAGCGCCATGGCCGCGCCTGGGGCGCCATTATCTCTGGAAGTTGGCGCCGTGCCCGCACCAGGAGCGCCACAGGTCGCAGAATCTGCATAATGAGGGAAAAACAGAGATTTCACTGGCTACTCTATAAATAATGAAGCCTCAGCACTGAAGAGGTACTTTTGGACGAAAAACTTCACCAAAGGAAGAGAAAGGAGAGCTTGGGAGTTGATTCTAGGGTTTGCGTGTGAGGGGAAGAGGGTTCTTTCCTCTTCCCTTCCTCTTCTTCCTTGTACATATCATCAAGCATGATTCTTTTTGTTGTACCAAGGCCATCCATGTGAGGTTTGGCTAGTTTCTTTTGTAGTTAGGACAAATACTCTATGTAAATCTCATTTGGAATGGATTGAATGTTATTATTCCTTTATGCTATGTTATTTCATTACACTTTGCTTGAATGTCTTCATCTCTTTCTTAGACCTGATCAATCTAGGTTAGAGCTTAGAGCTAGGGTTCACAATAGGGATATTGGGGCTCTAGTCTTGGAACCAAGTGTG
>PYAF01001870.1:93416-110104 GCA_007407185.1 Glycine tomentella
AAAATATTTCAATATAAGAACAAATTATATGTATAAAAATACATTTTTTTGGACTAAAACAATGAAGACAAATAATAAATGAACAAAATTAAGAAGAATCAAATTAAATAAAAAAATTAAGAGAAAAAAAATTCATATTATGAAGAGTAAAATATATATTTAAACCAAATAATTATATTATTCATATAAAAAATTATAAAATTTTTACAATACTATTATTTTCATAGTTTTCTTCATAACATTAATTTCAATGTGTTCTTGGTTATAAATCTTCATCGAAATACTATTTTGTCCAACACAATGTACATGAAGTTGTTTTCTATTTAAGTTGTAGAATTCAATTTTTTTTTTTTGTAACTCTCTAGAAAAAATTGATATAATGTCTTCGTTATTTGAAGTTTAATTAAATTATTTTGGGATTCTTCAATTGTGTATTGCAACGTCAATCTTTTTACCAAAAAGTATGAAGAAGAAAAAATATCAGTTGTACAATTGAAACTTACTATTTTATTATATATCAATTGACTTTTAAAATTATAATATTAGCTTTCATTGGTCTCATTATATATATTGTCCTATAATTTAAATACTTGTAAATAATATAATTTACTATATTAATGCAACACTATTAATGCCAATAATTTAAATGCGTGAAGAATAAATACAAAGTTAAATAAGACCATAATTTATGCACATGTTACAAAGTCCAAACTTAAATTTAGATTTAATTTTTTTCATTCAATTACTAATTTAACCCCCAATTATTAGGCAAAATAACATTTATAGAAATGCCCCCACCTACTTCCTTATTTATATAAAGATAAAGTTTTCTTCCAAGACTACCCGCACCCATGTCCTTTTATTATAACTTTTTTTTTCTTCCAATACTACCCCACCTATCTCCGTTTATATATATATATATAAAGATTAGAACTTCTAATGTTTTGTCACTAGCTAGCGTACTGCGTTGTAACTCTTGCAGGTGGATCACCAAGGCTTGACTCTGAGTTTCAAAACTTAACTCGCATTACATTCGGTTGTGATATTACGAGGCTCAAGGTGTTAGATGTGATCAAGCATTGTCCCAAGCTTCAAATTTTCGTCATTTATAAGGTTGGTGGTTGAGTTGGGATAATTTTAGCTTTTCTTTTTTTCTTTAAATTTGTTTCTTTCATAATGCATATTGTTAGCTGGCGAGTCTTGCATTCTTTGCTGAAGGCGTTGAAGGATACCCACAATCTGTTCCTATATGCCTTTCATTACACCTTAAAACATGCTCTTTTAAAAATTATGAAGGTTCTGAAGCTGAGTTTCGATTTGTAAGATATGTTATGCAGAATGCAAGACTTTTACGTACCATGACAATTTACAGTCACAACAATCAAGAGAAAAAGCTTGAAATGCTACAAAATTTATCTTCATGCACAAGGTGTTCTGCAACTTGTAAACTCTTTTTTGATTAGTTAAGATTTGAGTAGTTGCAGATAGTTTATTATAGTTATTATAGTTTATTGTTGTAGTTTATTGATGTCCGTCTTTCATTAGTAACTGCAAGGATAATTTGTTTATTTTATCAAATTAACCTACCAATGAGTATTTATAAGTTGAGTCACATTGTGCGCATTGTTTATTAAATTATGTTGTTATGGAAAACCACCAGGGTTGGGGGTAAATTATGAACTGTGTTCTCCCATGCAAACCATCATGGTTTGATACTTTGCAAAACTTGAAATTAGAAAATATTTTCATGGGAGAAAAGTGATGTGGTCATTCTCATCAAGATGGATTGAAAACTTTTTGCACTTGCCATAAACTAGTGTTTGTATTTGTGTGATGGGTGGTGAAATGTTGTTGAAAGAAAATATGGGACATAAATTTATTGGCATGCATGTTTTATTTCTCTGTTTTGTTCCTCACAAATTGCATGCAAAGAAGGTTGAGCATTTCTTTTTTTTGATGTGATTCAATATATATTGATTCAATATACATCTTTTGTACTGCGATTAGTTACTCTAGAAAAGGAAAAAAAAATCAACTGGTTAATTATCTTGTAATAAGTTGTTTAACTAGAGTTACTAATTATATTTCTAAAAGGAGAAGAGGTTGTGGTCTTGTGGACTTTGTGAAGCAAATTTATTATTCTTATTTTCCTAAGCTATTGGCTCCCCAGAATAAATCACACCGATGCAAGATGAGCCTAACAATTCTGCCTCTTGCACATTTTCTGATATCTACATTAGTCAAATAAATAATATAACAGCAAGTAGTTGTTTACAACTTATATGGATAAGTATCAGTGAAAAGACTACAATGTTCATAAGAGTAAAATATAAGATGAAATTATGGTCTTTCTATATATTATACTGGTTTTTCTTATGCAATGAAGCATGAGAAATGCCTTAGTAGTGAATCACGTGGAATTTGCTGTGTCTACTAATGGATTATGCAATTTGATTTAATATATTTTGTAGTTTTGTTGGAATTTTATATTGAACCATAAGGTCATGGCCGCTGGCCGCTGGCTATTGAGTGACTACTAGGTCAAAATTTGTTTGAAAATATGCTTAATGAAAAAAAAATTGTTATATAAATAAACTATTCAATATTAACACAACAATCAATAATTAGCTAACATTCATTTCTTATTTTCTTCTTTTTCTCTCACTAATGGATTTACAACTTCATCCTCATTTATTCACATCAAAGAATTCAATACTTTAAACCCTAACCCTAAGTCATAAATTCTTAACCTTGACCTAGATCCTATACCTACACCCTAAACCCTAATATAATAACTAAACCCTAAACCTTAATCCTAATATAATAATTGAACAACAAATCCTAACTCTAATCCTAAGTCAGGAATCCAATGTTTTACACAAGTGTGTCCGATATATTTTCTTTGATATAATTTAAAAAAGTTATTGAAGTAAATAAATTATTTAATTTTAATTTATTTGGATGACAACAATTACCTATCATAAATTGATGGGATTTACCAACAAAAAATAAAAATATATGACAAAGTTAATGCTCTTTCACGACAGTTGTATGAGATTATGTAGTTAGTTATTTCAATCATTGATGGGATTCAAAATCATGTATATTTACGTGTCTAATTTCAAATCTTCAAAAATTGTTTGATTTTATCAATTGTCATCTGAATATCTGTATTGAATATCTATATGAATTCTTAAATTTATATTTATAGATAGATTTTTCTTATTTAGCTGAGATTCTGACGAAAAGATAATCAAAATTAGTTATAAAGATTTAACTTTTGAATGACGAGATCTTTTAATTTTCTCTTTATAATTTCATTAAGTGTACAAGTAGACACTAGAAGCCTTGGTGCTTCATTCACCTTATCCCAGTTGCAGATTCTAGCAAGTGACCAATCATGTGGCAAAAGAAACCCACATTTAAAAATAAAGGAAGGCAATGTAACTCAACTCAAAATTTGAAATTCCACCAAAATTTTATTTTGAGACTAAAAGTGAAATTCTGAAAAGTTCGGGATTAAAAGTATAATTGTTTCATTTAATATTATTTTGTTGTGAATATATATTAATTTTTGCAAATATTTATATAATATTTACTAACATTTATTTTTATAACACTACTACATAATAAACCTTTTACGATGCCTACTCAAAGTCGGTTCCCCGATAACCGTCGTCATTGAGGCCGTGGTGGCATTTACGTAAATAAATGTAACATTTCAAAGACGGTTATACATAAAACGTCGTTGAAACGTCATTATGACATCGGTTATCCTAACACCCGTCGTCGTTTATGTGTAATCAAAGACAGTTTCACCAAGACCATCTTTGAAGTGTATGTTTTATTTACGAAAACGATAGCGTTTTTATGACCTTCATTTGATCACTTAATGACCTTCATTTCTCACCCTCAATCGTGTCCTAGACCTTTGTCTCCGTTTTTGCTTTATTTGCTGACTCTCTCACCCACGCTCTCCGTCGTGCAGTCAGAGGTGACGTCTCGTGGTGGTCTATCGCCGCCGTCATGTGCCGACATCCTCATACAAGTTACCATTAGTACAATGTTTAAGGTTTGTTTCTTTTAAACCCCTGCTCCAAACAACTTGAGCTGATAATTTATGTCTACCAATTTATATTGTTCATTTAGTTGATTTCTTTGAAAACCTAATTTTGACCCTTTACGACTTTTGATTTGTTTGTGTATTATTGATATATTTTGGTTGATTTTAAATACATTTGCATTACTCATGTATTGTTGCTCAGCATTACTCATGTCCTGGGGATTTCATGTCAACTTTGGGTTTCATTTTGTTTCTTTTACTAATTGTGGAATTTAGTATTTGGTTTGTATGATTTTGTAACAATTAAAGTTTTAATTATGTTGGTATTGCTTCTAATGCCTAATAAAATTTATGTTATTGATGCCTTAAGCAAAGCTAAAAATTAATGTGTGTATTAGAATTTGTGGCCAATTTTGCCAAGTGTGTATATTATTTCCATATTTTGTCGAAACATTTCTCTTCAAGTGACAATTTTATATTATTTATATTGATGTTGTATAAGTGACGAAAAAACCAAACAAGTCGTAAAAGTCAAAAAACAGCTTCTTTGAATCCGACAAACACAACAAATGGTAAGGGAACCTAAATATAACACCCTATTGAAACGCACCGCTTAGTTCCATGTGTTGAGTGGTTTTCTGTAGGACCCCATTAACTGTTGTGGCCAATGTAGAGGTCTCAAAAATCACTTGCAAAATGTACAATACCTTGATCAAATCTTCTTGTCAATCATTACAAAAACAACAATTTTTTTAAAAAGTCTTTTTAAACCTATTCAAATATGGACATTGTAGTCAAGTGTAATCGAAATGGCACACAATTCTTACCGCACGAGTAAACCTCATTGACTTTAGATCATTGCAGTCAAGTGGTTCACCTGGCTTTTTCCTCTCTCTTATAGCCAAATGTATTTTTTGTAACAAATATTCCAAACATGACTTAGCACATAAAACTTAACAGATTATAAGTCTAACTATTAATCTTACCTAAGGAACCAAGAGAGGTTTTTCACTTACTCTGAGTTCCTAATTAGCTTTCGGATGGTCATGGAGGTACTTCACTGCCATCATTGATGTAGTTGAAACTGTTTCATATCCAGAATACATTATTTTCATCAGTAGATGAATGATTTCTTCATCACTTAGTTTGTATCTACTTTCATCTCTTCTCATGAAGCAACCAAGCATGTCATGGTAGGTTTCATGTGATGCTCTTCTTTCCTCTAAAAGCTTACTCAAAATGTTCACTATAGTCTTTGTTGTTTGGAAGAAGCAGTGAATTAAATAAGCCTATGAGAAAGCCAAAAATTATTTGTAGTGGTTATAAATCATGCATCTTCAATTTCCATGGAAACTTACATGAGAATTAGATCGTGGTTTCGAGTCCTCCCACTAACAAAAAGTCATAATTAATGACTAATATTTGGGGATTAAAAAAATGGGAAAAGATCAATGGTTATTTGTGCCAGCTAGAAGAATCAGAAGAGAAAGGGTTCCTAGAACTAGGTTAAAGAACTCTGCCATGAATGAGTTAGATAATGAGCCAGATTCCATGCCAGCACTCTGCTTCAGAGATGATAAGAAGGCCATTTGTTTCATATGTTTTGAGAGTTGCGAAAAAGTTTTGTTAGGAACTTGAATTGTAATATAAGTTTTTTTTTTCTTTTCCATTTTGGTTCATGAATTTTGATTGATGTACAACACAAACAATTACAAACCTCTTTGGTTTTCTCTTGAATGTTGACAACTTTGTCAGCCCAGCTACTTAGGTGGGCTCTCATGAACTGATCAATTTTTGGCTAAAACTGATCTGTGAGACTCAAAGAGAAAATATTTTTCACACAAGGTGTTTAGTTTAAAAAAAAGTGTGCTCACTTATCATTGATGGAGGTAGTTGCACCAATGTGGCTAGTACAAAGCTTGTTGAGAAGTTACACTTGCCAACCACAAAGCATCCAAAGCCATACAAGCTACAATGGCTTAGTGAAAGTGGAGAAGTTGTGGTAAATTCTCAAGTGCTCATCCCTTTTTCAATTAATGATTATAATGATAATGTTCTTTGTGATATTGTACCTGTGGAGGCTGGTCAAATCCTTCTTGGTAGGCCATGGCAATATGATAGAAAAGTGATACACAATGGCATAGAGAACACTTTTGAGTTTGAGCACTTAGGCAAAAAAATTATTTTGAAGCCTTTGACTCCTAGACAAGTGTGTGAGGATCAAGTGAGAATGAAAGAGAAAAAAATTGAGGAGTTAAAAAAATACTGCACTTGACAAAAAATTCTACACAAAAAAAGGCAAAGAAAGTGAGCTTCCAAAGAGAAAAACTAGTGGGAAGCAAAGAAAAGAGAAAGAAAATGAGAGCAAAAAAATTCATGAGATTAAAGAGAGCTTGTTCTTGAGTGAAAAACAAATCAAGAGTGTTATTGGCACAACAACTTCTTTATTTTATGCTTCCTAACTCTCTTTATTTACATGTTGAAAAAGAAGGTGAAAAATTGCCCAAAGCTATGCAATCACTTTTGAAGGAATATCAAGATGTTTTTCCAAAAGAAGTGTCAAATGGCTTGCCTTCTTTGAGAGACATAGAGCAGCAAATTGACTTGATTCCAGGTTGTTAACTCCCAAATAGGCCAGCATATACGACTTCCCCCATAGAAACAAAGGAGATCTAAACACGGGTGGAAAAGCTACTTGACAAAGGGTGAATCCATGAAAGATGAGCCCTTATGTTGTGCCTATTATTCTTATGCCTAAGAGGGAGGGTGTAACGACCTGCCTCGTCGTTACGATTTCACCGACTCTAATCGTGTGAATTTCAATTTCAATGAAAACTCCATTAATTTGATTATGAAAATGGTATTAAATTTTTTGTGATAATACAATTGTCATACAACAGAACAAATACATAAATGGATACATATGGATGTTCATTTAAAACTTTACATATCATTCACATGTCAGAACATAATCTAGTTTTATTTACAAATATTTATGTATGGAATTAGATGACCAACAAAAAGAATCAAGGGACTAACTAAGAAAGAGTTGATTAACAAAACACAACTCTTTTTCCAAAAAGATTCCAACGTTATCACGTCGGTTCGGCGGCTCCAACCAAAAAGAAGATCTCCCTCCAAGGTCACCTACTGCTGCTCATCTGCTCCCACGAATGAAGGTTCATGATCATCACAGGTACCAACCACACGGTACAACAAATGCAAGGGTGGGTTTATTACATAAAACCAATAAGCATCAGATAGTCACAATTGAAAAGGAACAACAATAACAACCACAATTATTACCAGAACTCCATCAGTCCAATACGCACTCAACATACCAATCATCCAATTCATTTCACAAATCAAACAATCATGTTATGAATGATGCATGCTTCTGATTTCACTCTCACTATGCAATGTGGTACCATATCCAGGGAAATAGCCTCTCTCACTGGAAATGATTCATCGCCTATCAGGGTCGCTCTTGTTGGTTTCAAAGGAGTTATTTGAAGAATGGACATAGAATCAAACTTGGTTTTGAGCTTTCAACATGCATTGAAGCCTTGAAGATTGATTTGTGATTAAATGTAAAAGGAAGAAGAATTTCTGATGATCCAAGTGCATTGCATTCACATCATTCATTAAGTCAATTAATTTGAGTAATAGAATTCACAAGGCTTTGATAAATTGTTTAAGTTTTTTGAATTAAATCAAAGGTTTTCGGAAAAATAAGTTTTTTACTGATTTAATCGATTACATTAAAGTAATAATTGATTATTTTGTTCTTAGTTCATTCTGGAAAACTTTTCAAGAACAATGTAATCGATTACGTATCTGATTAATCGATTATTTGACCTAAGGTTACATATAAACTGCCTTGATGAACATTTTAATCGATTACCAAAGAGCTGTAATCGATTACATAGGCTAAACAGAAAAAGATATCCTCCTGTCTTAATCGATTACCGAGGTTAGTAATCGATTACATCTTTCATCTGTGCTTAACATATTTGCAGCATTAATCGATTACCAAATATAGTAATCAATTACATAGTTCAATATGATTTTTGAAGCTTCCTGGTTTAATCAATTACCAGAATTCGTAATCGATTACACAGTGTATTTCTAGTTTATGAAGCTTCCTATTTTAATCGATTACAAGACGGAATAATCGATTATTTTGTTCGCTGCTCATATCCAGATTTCTGTAGAACACTTTAATCGATTACAAGGTTAATTTAATCGATTACATAAGTGAAATAATTGATTATTGGGCGCGTTTAATCGATACTGACAGTTACAAAAGGTTGTTATAAATAGAACCTTGGCTCAGCTTGTTTTATAACTTGATCAATTCGTATTCTGAGCCTACATAAGCTTTTTAAACACATTCTTAGTGATTTTCTGGGTTCTATGAGTTCTTGCTTTCACTAAAACACTTATGGGTTTTTAAGTAATTCTTGAAGCAAGAAGATTCTTTTAAAAAGGTTAAGGAAGGAGATGTTCCGAGTTTTAATTTCATCATTCAACCTAGTATATTCATTCATGTGCATATCATTCACTGGATCATCAGGTGATTTCGTTCCTTAACTTAGTAGTTGTAATTCTTTTCTGAATTTGTATTGAATTGGCTATTGTAATTTTGATTCTTAAAGCTTGGGAGTGAGAAGGGTTCTCTAGCTTAAAGATCAGAGTAGTGTTCTCTGGATCTTTCTCCTTAGAAGTCTAATAGGGTTTTAGATTTCATTTCTTTATCTAGGGTTGATAAAGGGGATGTTCTTGTAAAAGCTTGTAAGAATATTTTTATAATAGTGGAACTCCATTCTAGTGTTGAGTGGAAGAAAATTGGATGTAGCTTCATAGTGTTTGAAGTGAACCAGTATAAATCTTTTGTGTTTTGATTCTTATCTCTATCTTGATTATATTCTGTCCATGTTGATTGTATTGCTTTGTTTATCAATTAAATTTTGAGCTATTGGATACCTTGGGCTGAGCATTTGATTGAATAAGGATTCTTGGTTTCCAAAGTGATAAAGATCCTAAAGGGAAACCCTAATTTTGTCTAAGAAATTTTTTTAATTTACCAAACCTAACCAATTCACCCCATCCTCTTGGTTAAGTGTGAAGTGTTCCTATATTTTACAGTCCTGTCATGCACAGGCCATTCTCCCCCATGGTGATCAACCAGTGGCGCATGGGAATTCCTAACCTGACGCCCCCTTAGTACCTATGTTTTCAACCCACATAAACCCACAGGTACGCGCATGCCTTCATTCTATTTCAATGCAACATGGGACCATCAATGCATGACCATGGCCAGGAACAAATCCTTCCCCGCAAGGATGATCAGTCATGCACCTCCATGTACATACATAGCACACCAATGTGGGCTCACCGATGCACTGACCGTGGCTAGGAGCAAATTTTTCCCCGCAAGGATAACCAACCGGTCACTGCACCCCACGTGTACATACACAGCATACAACCATGGGCACCATCAATGCATGACAATATCCACTCAAATTGAAAAGGGGCTAAACGGTGTTTTGAGAGTTCACATCAAAAGACATTATTTTGAAATTCCTATTACACCAATGTGATCAGGGTTGAACAAGGATCACAGAAATGACATCAATTTCATAAAAAAGGAGACTTTTACAACATCTCATTTTCAAAGGGTTTTCGAAGGATGTGTAAAACTCACAATAACGGTACCCAAAACCCAAGAGACACTAAGAGAAGCTTAAACTAGCTAAAAGAAGACAAAGGAAACCAAGATTACCTCAAGGAAATTAAGAAAGAAGGATTGGAGGCTCCGTTCTCTACCGAAATTTTGGGATGAGTTTCAAAGATTCTGCTCCCATTAAAGGGTTCCTCTCCGTGCGGTGGTCCAATGGCAAGCGGCGATGGCTAGTGGTGGTTACCGGTGGTCATGGGTGGTGGAGGAAGAGGGGGAGGGGGTTGGGTGCTGTTTTGGAGGAAGAAGAAATCCATATGGGTGATTTGGAGACTGATGCATGGTTTATAAATGGTCTTGACTCGCCCAAGCGAGCCAAAAAGCCTTCTAAAATACGCCTGGGCGAGCTAGCCAAATTTTAAAATTTGTGGATCAGTGAAAAAATTATTATCTCATGCTACAGATGTTATTTCGATAATCCCAATGGTCAACCTCTGCATATTTAGGTTAGGAACCTACCCTTCAAATGTGAAGGTGATCCAACAGTTAACCGATCCAGAATTATTATTTTTCCAAAATAGATTGTTGGTCCAACTCGGAATCACTCAATTACAACACAGTTCAAACAAGTCCACATAACTTAACATCTACACCAAGCAATTGCACAAGGATAATTTACACAATAATTCAACTAATCCAAACTTATCAAACAATAAAATAACACAAAATATACACCAAATTTATATTTTCAGTTATCAAAATTTTAGGGTGTTACAGACGAAACTTGGAGAATGTGCACGGATTGTAGGGCAATAAACAGTATCACGATTAGGTATAGACATCCCATCCCTACACTTAATGATCTTTTAGATGAATTTCATGGTTCTACTATTTTCTATAAATTGATCTTAAGAGTGGTTATCATCAAATAAGGATGAGGGAAGGACATGAATGGAAAACGGCTTTCAAAACAAAATTTGGGATTTATGAATGGTTAATTATGCCTTTTGGTTTGACTAATGCACCAAGTACCTTTATGATACTTATGAATAATGTTCTTAGACACTTTATAGGCAAGTTTGTGGTAGTGTACTTTGATGACATTCTTCTTTATAGTACCAATTTAAATGATCATTTGATGAAAGTTAAAAGTGTATTGGATGTGCTAAGGAAGGAAACTTTGTATGGAGCATTTGATAAATGTTCCTTTTGCACTTCACAAGTTATGTTTCTAGGTTTTGTAGTAGGTGCTCAAGGAGTCCAAGTAGATCAAGAGAAAGTGAAAGCCATCATGTAGTGGCCAACTCCAAAAGATGTGAAAGATGTGAGAAGCTTTCATGGTTTAGCTAGCTTTTATAGGAGATTTGTGAAGGACTTTAGTACCGTTACTTCTCCTTTGAATGAATTGATGAAGAAAACTGTGAGTTTTTCTTGGAAGCAAGAACATGAAATTGCTTTCCAAACATTAAAGGATAAGTTATCTCATGCACCTATTCTTGCATTGCCTAATTTTAATGCTTCCTTTGAATTGGAATGTGATGCATCTAATGTGGGCATTAGGGGGATTTTAATTCAAGATAAACATCCTATTGCTTACTTTAGTGAAAAATTGAAGGCTGCATGTTTGAACTATTCCACTTATGATAAAGAATTGTATGAAGTTGTTAGAGTCTTGCAAACATGGCAACATTATCTTTTACCTAAGGAATTTGTGATAAATAGTGATCATGAATCTCTTAAATATTTGAAAAGCCAAGGCAAACTTAACAAGAGACATGCTAAGTGGGTTGAGTTCATTGAACAATTTCCTTATGTTATTAAACACAAGCAAGGCAAGTCAAATGTGGTAGCTGATGCCTTATCAAGGAGGCATTGTTTGATTTCTATGCTTGAAACTAAATTGATTGGTTTTAATCACATAAAGGAATTGTATGCAAGTGATTATGACTTCTCTAGTATTTTTGCTTTGTGTGAGAAAGGGGCTCATCAAGGATATTTTAGTCATGGTGGTTTCTTGTTCAAGGAAAAGAGACTATGTGTTCCTAAAAGCTCTTTGAGAGAACTTTTCGTTAGGGAAGCTCATGAGAATAATTTGATGGGGCACTTTGGTGTGGATAAAACTTTGGCTATTTTGCATGAACATTTCTTTTGGCCAAAAATGAAGCATAAAGTGCATAAGCTTGTATCTCAATGTATTACTTGTCATAAAGCTAAATCTAGATTAATGCCTCATGGTTTGTATACACCTTTGCCTATTCCTAACTCCCCTTGGATTGATATTTCTATGGATTTTGTGCTTGGTCTTCCAAGATCCAAGAGGGGAAAGGACTCTATTTTTTTTGTTGTTGATAGGTTCTCAAAGATGGCACACTTCATTCCTTGTCACAAGAGTGACGATGCTTGTGAAGTAGCTAATCTTTTCTTCAAAGAAGTGATGAGACTACATGGATTGCCAAGAAGCATTGTGAGTGATAGAGACACAAAGTTCATTAGCCATTTTTGGAAAACATAGTGGGGTAAGCTTGGTACAAAACTCTTGTTTTCATCAACTTGTCACCCACAAACAGATGGTCAAATCGAGGTGGTGAATAGGACCTTGGGTCAACTCCTTAGATGCTACATCAAGGATAATTTGAGAACTTGGGAGGAATGTCTACCTCACATTGAGTTTGCTTATAATAGAGTTGTTCACAAGACTACTTCCTTGTCTCCTTTTGAAATTGTTTATGGCTTTAATCCTTTAACTCCTCTTGATTTATTGCCTTTACTTAACACTTCTTCTATGATTAATCATGATGCTTTGTCTAAAGCTTCTTATGTTAGGAAAATGCATGAACAAATAAAAAGCACATGTGGAGAGGAATATGGAACAATATGCAAAACAAGCCAATAAGCACAAGAAGCAAGTGATCTTTAATGAAGGAGATTTGGGTGTCTTCATTCGAGGAAGGATAGATTTCCTTATGAAAGGAAATCCAAGCTCCAATAAAGAGGAGATGGACCTTTCAAGATTTTAGAGAGGATCAACAACAATGCTTACAAACTTGAGTTGCCTAGTGAGTATGGTGTGAGTAATACAATGTGTGTGATCTTTCTTTGTATGATGTTGGTACAAGTGAGGAAGCAAACTTGAGGACAAGTTCTTTTCAAGAAGGAGGGGATGATGGAGGTCCATGGCGAGCTAAAGGTCTAGAAGGAGAGCTTGGAGCACTTCCTTTGGTGAGCTTTAAAGGACCAATGGCAAGATTTAGGACTCAAGCACTTCAAGACCACATCCAAGCTAACTTGGACAAGCATGAATAAGCACACCAACTCAAGGATGACAAGGGCTGGATTTTGATGTCTCAAGTTCAATTTAATTCAATAAATTCCAGCACTTGTTAGTAGCAAAATAGTTACAAATAAAAAGGCTTTTAGTGCAATTGTGTAAAAAGGTGTAGGTGCACTTGTGTGTAAATTGTGTAGCACCTTTGTAAGCTTGTTAGCTGCACCTTAAGGCTTAAAATACTGCACTAAGAAGCTAAAATACTGCACCTTCAAGCATGTTGGTTCAGCCAAGAAGTCACTTAGGATGAAGCTTGCAATTCAAGTTTCATTAGCTTGCATATAGGCTTCATTTAGTTTACATTGCAAGCTTCATTTGCATGATCATTTGCCTTGCATTTGAGTGTAATTTCGCAGGCTATATAAGCTGTCCAAAACTGAATGCAAACACTTTTTGATGTCATTTTTACAAATTCTGAAATTTGTGTGGAGAGTTTCTCTCTTGTTCTTGTGCAAGAACCTCTTGTTTCTTATCAATGGCTCAAGCTATTGTAGAGATTCTTCCTAGGCTTATTGGGAAGCTTTTCCATGGTGCCATCCACCTTCATCCCTTACCTTTTCCATCTTCCATTGTTGTCCAAACAAAGCTTCTAGCCAACCATAGGCTTCATGGAAATTGAAGTGTTGAAAGCTTGTTGTTCTTGAAGTTTCTTGAAGATTGAGTTTCATTGCAAGGTAGATTTGGGAAAACTAATGGCTAATGAGTTTAGCCATACATCACTCCCACTCGTATCCCATACCCATGGGCTACTTCACTGGTACAGTAGATAGTTATGAAAGAGAGATGAACATACAACCCCATATTTGGGTTCCCAAATCCCAACTATGGTGTCAAAAAAGCTATAAACAAGCCATAAACACCTTTCACTTATCTATATCTCCCTGATAGCTCCTCGCAATGTCATTTAGAGATCTCTTAGGTTCAAACATAGAGCCCTATATATCAAATCAAAGACAATTCAGTATAGATCTCAAAGACAGGGTCAATTTTAACATTCGGGGTCAAATACCCATCTAATTTTTAAAAGGGGCTAAATTTGGGTTTTTGAGATCCACACCAAAGAGTCGTCATTTTGAAATTATGATCACGCCAATGTGATCGGGGTTCAACAAAGGTCACAAAAAGAAAATCAATTTTATAAAATGGAAACTTTTACAACGTCTCATTTTCAAGGGTTTTTCAAAGGGAACATAAAAACATCCAATAACTGTAACAAATCATAAGAGATACAATGATAGGCTCAAGTTAATTAGGAGAAGGCATAAAAATCAAGGTTACCTTGAAAAAATGGTGAAGGGAGGGATTTTTGATATGTTGGTATCACCGAGATATGGAGATTAACAATATTTGCTGGAAGTCAGCATAAGTTTGGACATACTTTTGTTGTCTCGATCAATCAAAATTAACCAAGCATGAATTTAGCGAATATATCTCCAATGATAAAAGAGTGATGGAACTATAGCAAAAGCGGCGATACCTTTTCTCCTAGAATAAAGGGCACAGGTGGCAGGTGAACAAATTAAGAATGTTAAGGAGGGACTACATGCGGAATTGTTCCTTAATTATTTAGGGCAAATTATACACCACTTAAAAGCTTGTTGAATTATTATTAAAATATAACTGTTATATATATATATATATATATGTTAACAAAAAATTAATGTTAGTCCTTAATTATTATCTTTATCCTTTGAGTGAGGTTTTTTTTTTTTACTAAAGTGAGACATTGTCCATGTAAATTAAATTGTCGATAAGATTAAGTATAAGTTAATATATGCACTAAAATATTTTTACAGTACTAAAAGATGTAATATATTTATTTATAATAATTATCTTAAAATTTATATCAAGAATGATTTTTGATCGGTTAGCAATACATGTTTATTAAACACATAACATTATATAATTTATTTTAAGAAAAATAAACTTTATATATGCGTCTAATCAAGGTTACCGAACCCACGAGTTGGGTTTTGAAGAATCCGCTCTGATTAAAGGCTTCAACTTCGTGCGGTGGTCCGACGACAAGTGGTGGTGACAAGAGGGGTAAAAATGCGTCTTTTTCACACTCCTTTTGTATTTATAATCTTGCAAGACTCGCTTAGCGAGATAGTCTTGCTAAGTGAAATTTAACTTTTGGTGTTAAGCGAGACATTTTGCACTAAGCAAAATTTCCCTTCTGGCTGGAATTACGGTTAGCGAGCCGGTGTTGCTAAGCAAATTACTTCCTCTGGATGAATTTGCGCTTAGCGAGCTAGTGTCGCTAAGCGAGCTATTCCAATGCAGATTAAACAAACTCCACATAATCTAACATCCACACCAAGCAGTTGCACAAGGATAATTCACACAACATTTCAACTAATCCAAATTAATCAAGTAATTAAACAATACGAGCAATCATCAAACATCTATTTTCAGTTATTGAAATTTCAAGGTGTTACATCACTGAGTATAGAAATCTTCTCACCCCAAATATACATCAAAAAGGGAAAACCATCATACACTCAGAGCAGTCACTACCCAAGACCCACAACTACCTAGGGCAAAGTCATATCTTCAAAAAGATTGCTCTTGTCTCCCGAGGAATCGTGTTCCTGGTCAGATGAAAGCATCTCTCCCTTAAGTATCTCTTCATCGATAACACCCCGATAGTATGCAATCTTGGACAACGTGAAACCCTCATCATCACTGAAATCTCCCACATCCTTGTGGACTTCAATGGTTGTGTCCTGATGGAAGGTAGATATAGTAGGCCTCCCATTGGCATCGTGCCCAAAGAACTGCTACACGAATCACAATGGGTTGTTCGATCGTGAAAGTCCAAAGTAAGTGTAGTAGGAAATGATATGGGCAATATCACGTTAAGAGATACGCTCGAACAGGTAGTGATATGAAGCATTTTCCTCTATGGTGATGATGAGATACAACTGAACCCATAGCTGCTAAGTTTTCTCAAATCTTCCTTGCAATAGAACCCAAGCTTCAAGTAAACCTCAAGAACTCATAAGTTCTAGCACTCATATAATTAGGGCTGTTTTCAGAGTTTTAAGTTGCAGAAAATGAAAGATGGAAAAAGGATAGGGATGAAGGTGAAGATAATGGATGGCACCATGGAAAAGGATTTCCAATAAGCCTAGGAAGAATCACCACAATAGCATTGGGAAGTGTAACGACCGCCTCTAATTCGCTTTTATTTTATTTGAAATTGATACGTCCACTTTTTATTTTTCATTTGTGACTAAAATTTTTTCGAAAAATAATAATAATAATAATAATAATAATAATAATAATAATAATAATAAAAACCCAAATTAAATTTGTTAAGTTTAAAAATGCTGTTTAAGAAATATAAAAATTTACGCGTAACTAGAAATATAAAAATTTACGCGTAACTCTTAACGTAATCCATGACGTCTATCCACACATATACATACCATACAGTCCATTATTACAAATCCATAGTCCCATATATAAACAGTCCATAATACAGATCAACGTATAAATCATCAAAAGCAGGGAATCATCACAACAGCTTCATCACATCTTCTAGTACAACATCCATATCACTGTTCCTCTGCTCGCCCAAATCATTTGGGGTCATCACAGGTGTCAACCACAAG
>PYAF01001870.1:113430-129467 GCA_007407185.1 Glycine tomentella
AAAGGTGTATTCCTAACTTACATATCTAGCTTTTGACCGTTGGGATCTTTGAAATAAGGCCTATAAGTGTCTACGTGTTCTGCCAAAGTAGACAAAATAAAATTTGCTTAAATATCTCTTAAGCATTTATTATATATTCTTCTTGTCTCCCTTTGTTCTTATCTTATATAACATTTATGGGAGATTCTCCTTGTTTCCAGTTATTCTTCTAGGCTTGCCACTTGCTTGCTTTTCCTTTCTTTCTTTCTTGATCACACGGCCAAGGTTTATTTGTATAGCAAACTTTTTTAAAATTTTCCTTTTTACTACATGTAATGGTACCAAGCTATTTCCTTATTGGTCCATTCCACTTTTAATTTGTAAAATTACTAATCTATCTTACTAAATTAGTCTATTTATCTCATAATTAAGAGAAAACTCCATAGATTATGTTTACACTCTTCTTATAATTTTCTGATGTCCGAGTTAGTCTATATTAAGCTCTTTTCAGAATATCTCCCAAAATTCCTAAAAGTTACTGTTTAGTCTGCCCCCTAATCATGTTAATAATGTGTTGGCTAAAGGTATTCTATCCCATACTCAGGTTCCCACAATTTTCTAAAGTCATCTTGGTCAGTTTTGACCCAGGGGTATTTTGGTAATTTTGCCCCTCACTTCCAGGGGTAAAATCGTCATTTCCAAAAATGTTCAGGGTATTTTCGTCATTTCCCTTAAATCCTTCTATACTGTCTCTAGTTAACATTTTACCCCAATATTTGACTGTGATTCCAAAATTTTGGGGTGTTACAGGAAGCCATTGATAACACTCAGAAGTTCTTGAACAAGAACAAGAGAAAAACTCTCACAACAATTTTCAAAAATTGTATTGATCAACCAAAGTTAGTTACATTCAGTTTTGGCACTTTATATAGGCCATGAAATTACAAGCTAAATGACACTGAAATGTAAGAAAATACAAATTGAAATGAAGCTTGAAGTGCAAGCTTTCCATAAGTGACCTTTGGCTTCCCAAACATGTGCAGAGTAGCTTGAAAATTGGTTTAATCGATTATTTCGGCCATGTAATCAATTATTTAACCTAAATAATCGATTACTTGGTTTGGTAATCGATTATTTTGCTCTTATCCATCCTGAAAACTGATATATGGCCAAAATAATCGATTAATTCGACATGTAATCGATTAGAACAGAGCTATTTGCATTTTTCAAACTGATTTAATCGATTTCAGGATGCTTTTAATCGATTACAGGTATCAAAAGATGCTTTTAATATGCTAAAATAGACAACACTCCTTTTGTGTTTCCACTACTTTTTGTGGGCTTCTTCTTGCTTTTCCAAGAGATACAAGTTAGATTAGATATGATCTTGAAGTGCTTGAGTCCTATCTCTTTAGCTTGCATTGATCCTCCACCATCCCCTCCTTCTTGAGAGAAACTTGTCCTCAAGTTTGCCTCCTCACTTGTACCTACATCATACAAAGAAAGATCACAGACATTGAAAGTAGTATTGACACCATACTCACTTGGCAACTCAACATTCTCTTGAAGAAATCTATCCTTCCACTTGTGCTTATATGTCTTTTGCTTCCATGGAGGAAGTTTCACCATTTCCTTGAAGAAGAGATTGTCTACTTCACAACCTTCATCACTCTTGTGACAAGGAATGAAGTATGCCTTCTTTGAGAATCTATCAACAACAACAAAGTTAGAACCTTTCCCCTCTTAGATCTTGGAAGATCAAGCACAAAATCCTTAAAAATGTCAACCCAAGCAAAGTTAGGAATAAGCAAAGGTGTATATAAACCATGAGGGATTATTCTAGATTTAGCTTTATGACAAGTAATATATTGAGATACAAGCTTATGCAAATTGTGCCTCATTTTTGGCCAAAATAATTGTTTATGTAAAGTAGCCAAAGTTTTACCTACACCAATGTGTCCCATGAAATTGTTCCTATGAGTTTCCCTCATGAAAAGTTCTCTCAAAAAGCTTTTAGGAACACATAGTTTCTTTTCCTTTTCAACATGTAAACAAAGCGAGTTAGAAATCATATAATGAAGAGGTTGTCTTGCTAATAACACTCTCTTGACATCCTTTCCTCTCAAGAAAAAACTCTCTTTAATCTCATGAATTCTTTTGTTATCATTTTCTTTTCTCTTTCTTTTTTTCTCACTAGTTTTTCTCTTTGGTATCTCACTTTCCTTCTCTTTTTTAGGTGTAGTATTTTTTTTTCAACTCCTCAATTCTCCTTTCTTTCATCTTTATTTGATCCTCACACACTTGTCTATGAGTCAAAGGCCTCAAAATAATTTTCTTGTGTAGGTGCTCAAACTCAAAAGTGTTCTCCATACCATTATGTATCACTTTTCTATCATATTGCCATGGCCTACCAAGAAGGATATGACCAGCCTCCATTGGAGCAATATCACAAAGAACATTATCATGATAAGCATTAATAGAAAAAGGAATGAGCACTTGAGAATTTACCACCACTTCTCCACTTTCACTAAGCTATTGTAGCTTGTATGGCTTTGGATGCTTTGTGGTTGGCAAGTGTAATTTCTCCACAAGTCTTGTACTAGCCACATTGGTGCAGCTCCCACCATCAATGATAAGTGAGCATACCTTGTCTTTTACCAAGCACCTTGTGTGAAAATATTTTCTCTTTGAGTCTCCTCTTTTTCTAGGCAACAATTACTCAACATTCTCCTTACCATCAAGAGATCTCCCTATTCGGCCTCTACTAGTGTGAGTTCCTTTTCTTCTTCACTTGAAGAACTATTTGAATAACTTGAAGACTCACTCCTTATGCTTCCATCCTCAAGCAAAATCATAGTCCTCTTATTAGGACATTGAGAAGCAATGTGTCCTTTACTAAGACACTTAAAACACTTGATATTGCTTGATCTTTTTGGAGTTGGCTCCACCATTTTTTTTCTTGGGCTCTCCACTTTTACTTCTTTATTTTTCTTAGGAGAAACCTCTCTTTTTGGCTTGTCCTTCCAGCTGGAAGTCTGCCCCTTTGGAGAATTTGGAAGCTTTTCTCCTCTTTAGTTGTTGTTCCACCCTTTGAGCTTTGTGGACTAGCTCCTCAATTGTGGCATATGAATGTAGCTACATCACATCTTGAATTTCTCTATTCAAGCCATGAAGGAACCTAGCCATTGTTGCTTCTTGAACTTCCAAAATTTCTTCCCTTATCATCATCAATTCCATTTCCTTATAATATTCATCAACACTCTTATTACCTTGGAAATGTCTTTGAAGCTTATTGTGGACTTCTCTTGCATAATAAGTTGGGACAAATCTTCCTCTCAAGCATGCCTTCAAGTCATCCCAAGAATTTACTATTTTTCTCCTCCCTCTCACTATATCCATTTGAATTTGGTTCCACCATATCAAAGCATAGCTACCAAATTCTAGAGTTGCTAGAGTAACTTTCTCTTCTTCCTCAAAATGTTGGCATGAGAAAATTTGTTCTACTTTCACCTCCCACTCAAAATATTCTTTCGGATCATTATTGCCAAGGAATTTTGGAATTTTTATTTTCACTCCATTCAATTCTCCATTCCTCTCATCTCTCTCTTCTCTTCTCACCCTCCTATCTTCATCATTTCTATTTTGTCTCCTAGGATTATGTCTCCTGTGATTTTCTCTTCTATTATTATTTTCTCTTCTATTATTTTCTCTCCAATCCTCCCTCTCACTCATTTCATCATAATAGTTTTCTCCATAAGAAGAAGTATACTCACTCAACCTTTTACTATTATGAGCCTCTCCATCCACACTTTCTCTTGGATGACTCCTTCTTTGCATTCCTTCAATTTTGGCATCTATTTCAATTTTCAAATCTTTTATTTGTTTTGTCTTAGCTTTCATCAACCTAGAGGTCCTAGGTGACAAAGCTTCTCTTTCACTTGAACTCATCCTTCAAAGAAAATGGTTAGCAAAAACACAAGTATATAAGAAAATTCTCACCCCTCTCTAAGTGTTTATCACTCTCACTCGTGTTTACACACTTTCTAGGCTTTTTCTATAATGTTCTCTCTTTCCTTTTTCCACTCTTATTCCTCTCTATAGTTCTTAAGCAAAACCTTCTAATCAAATCAAGCTTCTTTACTATAGTGAAATAGGAAATGATTCTAGGCTAGACTCAAGAGTCCAAAGAACAAGAAAACACTAAGACAAAACCAAGGAAATTTAAAGAGACAAGCAACAAAGAAAAATTTAGAAAAGCACAAGTCAAATTGGACTTTAATGAAACAACTCAAGGAATACTATGGTTGTACCAAACTGCACAAGGAGGATATGCCAAAATAAATTCAATTGCTAGAAGTCAAATTTCATCAAATTTGCATGTTATACAAGTTCACTTGATTTTGTTGTTCAAAGGAACTTTTGAAACTTGTAATTTTGTAGCTTTGCTTCTACATTCTGTTTTTCTTTCACTTTTTCCAGCCACTAATCAATAATGTCTTTGGCTGTATACTTGATGTATTTTCTTTTTCTTTTGGATTGTTTTTCTTTTGCACAAGTTCAAAATTCCTAAAGAAATTCAATGAATCACTAAAATATGATGTATAACAACTGTAAAATTTGCTTCTAACAACTCAATTCAGTTTAGGCATGAGAATAGAATCAAAACAAGTGGTCATACAACACAAAAACACTACAACAAAAGTTGACAAGAATCAAAGCTAGAAAATCAGAAAAATATCAAGAACACATGAAGAACATAAGAACAAGAAATCACACAGAACTTGAAGAAAATGCTAAGGTTTTGTGGCTGAACACACAACAAGCCCACACCACCAAGAATCAAAGGAAAACAGCAAGAAACAAGGAATTAAAATGAATTTTAGTTTTTGGGTTTTAATGCAGAATTTTACCTTGAAGAAATCTAAAACTGAACTTGAAGAAGAATTCTACAAGCATTAGGCTCTAGATACCACATGATGGAAATACAGCTGAACCAGTAGCTGCTAAGTTTTCCCAAATCTTCCTTGCAATAGAACCCAAGCTTCAAGTAAACCTCAAGAACTCATAAGTTCCAGCACTCATATAATTGGGGTTGTTTTCAGAGTTTTAAGTTGCAGAAAATGGAAGATGGAAGAAGGATACAGATGAAGGTGAAGGTAATGGATGACACCATGGAAAAAGATTTCCAATAAGCCTAGGAAGAATCACCACAATAGCATTGGGAAGCTATTGATAAGACTCAGAAGTTCTTGAACAAGAACAAGAGATAAACTCTCACAACAATTTTCAAAAATTGTATTGATCAACCAAAGTTAGTTACATTCAGTTTTGGCATTTTATATAGGTCACAAAATTACAAGCTAAATGTCACTGAAATGTAAGAAAATACAAATTAAAATGAAGCCTAAATTAAGCTTGAAGTGCAAGCTTTCCATAAGTGACCTTTGGCTTCCCAAACATGTGTAGAGTAGCTTGAAAACTGGTTTAATCGATTATTTCATCCATGTAATCGATTATTTAACCTAAATAATAGATTACTTGGTTTGGTAATCGATTATTTTGCTTTTATCCATCCTGAAAACTGATATATGGCCAAAATAATCGATTAATTCAACATGTAATCGATTAAAACAGAGCTATTTGCATTTTTCAGACTGATTTAATCAATTACAGGATGCTTTTTATCAATTACAGGTATCAAAAGATGTTTTTAATCTGTTACAGAATGCTTTTAATCTGTTAAAACAGACAACACTCCTTTTGTGTTTCCACTACTTTTTGTGGGCTTCTTCTTGCTTTTCCAAGAGATACAAGTTAGATTGGATATGATCTTGAAGTGCTTGAGTCCTATCTCTTTAGCTTGCATTGATCCTCCATCAGGTGATCAGTGAAACATAGGGCTAATCTAACAACAAAATATGGCACTAAATGTATCCAAAATGTGATTGGCAGTGTGCCTCTTCCTTCATCATATGCTGTAGCGATAGTTACTAATCCATCTGAGAATCCTCTTTTGATGCTCTATGATCTTCCCCTGAAATTGGTGGTTGCAAGGGTGAGTCCCCCGCTCCTCGAACACCACAAAGAACAGGAAATAGTAAAACATACAATCTACGTAACCACTACGTGTGATTATCTAAACAAACAACACTCTCGCATCCTAAGCGTGTAACTATCACACTTAATTCACCATTAGGTCTAATCACTCCCATTAATCCTCCCAAGTCTTGGTGGTCTTACAAAATCATATGGATGACAGTCGGGAGAGATCCCCATATCATACACCGACCCCTCATCTCCTAACTCAAAAAGCATAGTCTCAGAGCCTGTCAAGAGTAGGAAAGTGAGGCCTATGAGTTATCTATGCTAAATGAGTGTACCAAATATCGGGTAGTCACCACTTGCTGATTCCCCCCTAGGTTCTTCAAATCTCGTCGCCAATTACACTTAAGTGTATCTTTGTCCATCATCCACTTCCTCAACGTAATTTCATCTACTGAGAAGGAAATAGAATCAACGGTTCCTTAATCTCTATCCAATCCTCTTGATTGTTGCCACTACATCGCGTGCATAGCCCTCGTGCCACGTGCATCAATCATAACATCCCAATTTTCCATGTGTGTAGTAGGTCGTGTGATTGGGTAGTGTTTTTATTAGACTATTGAAATTGTAAAAAATGATATGTTACCATAGAGAATACTTAGGCATGGTTAAACTATTAAGTTTTTAAGTTAAATTCTAGAAAGAATAAGGATAATTCATAGAAAATTCTCTGGTCAAATAATGGTCAACTCATTAATGACCTAGATGTCAATAATTGGATTTTGGTCTAGAAATAGAAATTAGAAGCTTGAAAAAAAATAAGTAATTAATGTAAGTAAAGTTAGAAATTAAGTGGGGATAACCAAGGTTGATTAATGGTGATCTAGATTCCATAGAATTAGAAAAGGGGTAATTAAGTCATAAGAGTTTAAAGTGGAGGGAATTTTCATAAATGACAATATAACTAGTTTAAAAATAGAATTTTAGTTTAACTAGTTGGTGACTAATTAAAATATCTAATGATATGATGTAGAATAATTAAAATAAGTTAGAGTTGTAACACCCTGAAAAATTAAAACTCAGACTGACAGAGGAAATTATGTGTTGTGTCATTTGTGCATGTAAAAGAACCAGAGCTTCTATTTCCTTCTAAGAAGGTGAGGTTGCGTTGAGGAAGTGGATGAAGGACAAAGATATACTGGGGTGTAGTGGGTGGAGAGGTTCGAAGAACCTAGGGGACTTAGCTAGTGGTGACTACCAGCTAGGGGACTTATCCGTATGTAACGATCACTCCCGAATTTCATCCACATGATTTTTCTAAGACCATCAAGACCTGGGAGGATTGGTTGCAGTGATTAGGCCCTGCTATGAATTAAGTGTGATAGTTACGTGCTTAGGATGCGAGAGTGTTGTTTGTTTAGATAACCACACACAGTTGTTACGTAGATTGTATGTTTTAATTTGTTTTACTATTGCCTGTTGTTTATGGCATTCAAGGAGCGGAGGACTCACCTCTACAACCAACAACTTTTAGGTATTGATGATGCCGAGTACATTGAGGCGTCTACAGGCTCAGTGTATCTCGCAAAGAGAGCGGGTATGGCCCTGCACCATAACACGGACTACACAGTACACCTACCATACTCGAGTCCATGTAGTGCCAGCTGATAACGATTGTCGAATCGTTACAAAACAAATAAAACTATGATTAATTTTGCAGTACAGGAATAACCTAGGCCGACTCAGAGATACGATTCAATTTGGTTCCAACTTCAATCCACTTTTAAACAACTTTCAACAAATAATTTGTAGATAATAAATGAAAATTGTAGAAACACAAACATAAATGCAGAAATAGATAGAATATATAAAATAGGTTTTGAAACATATTCAAGAGCATCAATCGAATTCACCAAACCAAACAATACAAATCATCATAGTTCTACAGATAATGGTCTTAATGTGAAAGTTCTGTCAATGTCATTAGAGGTTTCAATCAAATTAATCCCTAAATCAATTGAAATCATAAATCAGATTAAAATATCATCCAAACAATTTGTGATTAAATTAGAAATTCAGAAATGAATTCTTATCCTAATCCGCTTTCAATCCTAAGCACATTTATAAACATGAAAATCGAAAATAGGATTGAAAAAGAATATGAACATTCACACAGAGATTGAAATACTAAACCAGAACTCAAATTCCTCCTTGCTTGGACTAGATCCTTGGATTGATTGATTGATTGTTTAGCCTTTCATGATCATCACCAATGGAAGAGCAGCAAAAATTGTGCAAGAAAAGAGAAGAACATAATTGAAAAGAAGAAGAAAAATGAAGAACAATTGAGAGAAAAAGAGAAAGAAGAGTTTGATCTTAAAACTTACACAAGAAGCTTCTCAAATTTGTTTGTACAAAAGAGAGAGAAAAGTTTGATCCCAGCATGATGGAGGTGGTCAAAGGAGAGGTAATTAAGCTATTGGATGCATGTATTATCTATCCTATTTCTAATAGTCTTTTTAGGTAAGTCCTATTCAATGTGTCCCTAAGAAGGGGGCACCATTGTGATGGAAAATGAGCACCATGAGCTCATAGCTATGAGAAATACAACCAAGTGGCAAATCTGTGTTGACTATAGAAAACTTAATGAAGTCACCTGGAAAGACAACTTTCCCTTTCCCTTTATTAACCAAATGCTTGAGAAGTTAACGGGAAAAACTTTTTATTGTCACTTAGATGGATATTTTGGTTATTTGCAAATTCTAGTTGCTTAGAGGGACCAAGAAAAGACTACTTTTACATGTCCCTATGGAACTTTTGCATATAGGTGGATGCCATTTTGGAGTTTGTAATGCTCATGCTACTTTTCAAATATTCATGATGTCTTTTTTTATTTATTTAATTGAGTCTTGCATTAAAATATTCATGGATGATTTTTCTTTTTTTGGAACATGGTTTGACACATGCTTGCATAACTTGAATGTGGTCTTAAAAAGGTGTAGGGTATACTTGTGAAGCGCTGTTTTCATCTCATTATAGGTTGATTTTGATTAACACATGCTTGATTATATGGTAAGCTTGTGAGTTGCACTTGTTGAACCCATTATGGGCACATTTTGATTAGAATTGGACTTCATTATATGCTATGCTTGTCAATTGCAGTTCCGGAACCCATAAATAGGTTGGTTTTGATTAGAATTAGAGTTGATTATATGGTATGCTTGTGAAGCGCTGTTTTCATCTCATTATAGGTTGGTTTTGATTAACACATGTTTAATTATATGGTAATCTTGTGAATTGCACTTGTTGAACCCATTATGGGCACGTTTTGATTAGAATTCAACTTCATTATATGTTATGCTTGTCAATGACACTAGTATACATAAGCATATACACAAATGAGTGAATAATGATCTTGTTATTGAAGCCCAAAAGCTGAAATACACTATGTGGATGCAGATTATGGCTAAGACCAGAGAAGGAGTGCGTCGGGCTGATGGCCGAAGTCCCGACCGTTCTGCGATTAGACATGGTAAAGGTGATCATCAAGATGCCCCTAAGCGGCGTAGGCCTACTGCATCTATACGTCGTCGTAGGGCAGGTGTTGCTATTCATGATGATCCTCCTGTGCAGGAACCACATGTGGAGACGGCTGAACCGGTCACCGAGGATATGGACACAGAGTCTGAATCTTTCCTTGGAGGGCCGGAAGATTCTTTTGTGCTGACCGAGTTTGCCGATCATGTGGCTTTACTAGTCTGGGCAGGAGAGGTATTGACATGTTCAATTACATAGTCCAACGTGTATTACATTTGGTTATCCATTAATGTTTTACCTTAAATGATGTCTTCAATGCAGGAACGTCCTTGCTTCCCATGGTCGTAAGGTCTTTAAATTCGGGAAGCCTATACCTGAGATTGAAGGTTTTGTGGGTGCCACTGGCCTGAGTCCATTGATTGGATGCTTAGTGGAGACTGGGGATAGGGGGTTGCATCCGCATTTGTTGAGTGATGGCACCCCGAGACATGTTCCTTTCATCTTTCTGTGGGCGAGATGACACTGACGCTGGACAACGTGTCATCATTGTTGCATCTCCTTGTTATGGGCACATTCGACGCGTATAATCAGCTAGACATCAGCGAGGCGATAACGTTGTTGGTGGAGCTACTCAATGTCACTGTAGAGGAGGCTGCAGCTGAGACGTCCCAGTGTCACAGGGCTTATGTTAGACTATCATGGCTCCAGGACTTGTATTACGCGAAGGTTGAGTCGAGACAGTGGATACTGGTTGCCAGGGCATATCTACTTCACCTTGTTGGATGCACATTATTTGCCAACAAGAGTGCCACACATATAGTTGTGGTATTCTTAGAGGCATTTTGAGACTTTGACCGTTCTGCGGGATTTGCGTGGGGTGCGACTGCTCTTATCCACATGTATGAGAACCTGAGCTACGCATGTAAGCACCACGGGAAACATCTTGCAGGCTACATCACTCTGTTACAGGTAATGATATCGTTTGATGTGTCTAATGATTAAACTTTATTGTATCAGTGTGTTTTGTTTCCATTATTTGCTTACTTGCATTGTTTTAAATTTGCAGTGTTGGATATACGAGCATTTTCCTACTATAGGAAATGTGGTTGCAGACAAGCACTACGACGAGAGGCAACCTCGTGCCTACAGGTGGACGAGCGTGAAGGCCTTACCGGTGGCAACCTATCGTAAATGTATAGTTAGGTTGAAACCATCTGATATCAGTTGGACACCTTATGGGGAGCATCGCGCGCATAGGGAGTTTGAGTCCATCACTTTGTTTTCTGGTTTCCTTAGATGGGGTCCTCACATGACTAGGTATTTACCTGAGAGGGTGCTTAGGCAGTTTGGGCATGTTCAACATATTCCACCCTAACCTGTGGCTGATGTTCCTTCTATTGAAGACGTTGAAGACAGGTGGGTTCACTTCGCAGAGCACCTTGTGGACACCGGAGACTTGGTTGATTATCCAGGTCATTGTGGTGCTGCATACATGGGGTGGTTCTTCCGCATTTCCCACCCATTCATGACTCTGTCTAGATATAAGGAGGCTTATTCCCAGATTCCACCAGTGCTGCAGGCTACAGCAACCCAGACACATGCTATTCCCACAGATCCCCCCACATAGTCAGGGTCACACACAGATGTGGAAGAGCAGAGGCCAGTTCATGCAGTGGTAATATGAGTTTTGCAATTTAATTATTTAAGCTGTATGTTCGTTATTTATTTTTTCTTACTGCATTGTGTATATTCGTGTGGTTGACTAACATCAATATTTTTTTAGAACGTGTGCCAACGGGTTGCTGAGGGCCTGCAACACATGCTTGACATGAGGATGGTCACAGAAGGCACCGATGCATACTCCATGATAGAGCAACTACTGCATCTAGTCTGCGGTGTCAGTGAGGATGGCAATGTCTACACTCAAGCTAGACCGACTATTAGGCCAAGGAGGAGGCCTTCCGGTGACCGCGATTGACACATTTTGTTTCACATTTATGCACAATAAATTTGTGCATAAATGGATGAAATTGATCGAGCATAGGAACCATCCGATTTTTCATTAGAACATCAGATGAGGAACTGCACTGTTTCGGAGTAGAGCAACTGTTTTGCACAGAATGTAACTCATCCACATACTCAAAGTAAGACGGGTCCCTTCTTGTTGAACGTTGGTGCTTGGAGATGTTTTTCTTCTGAGCACCTTTAGTTTTGACCTTATCAGGTGGAGGGCACATGTAATTCAAATTAGGGTACGCTATTTCTTTAAGCTTTGACTTTAGTGTTATTTTTCCACACAAATCAAGCTTTTCAAAATGATTAGATATGGCTTCCATCTCATATGTTATGCTGACTTGGTATTCATCTGCACCATTGTCCGAAAAGTTTAATCTCCGCCAAAACATATGAACGGTGTTAATTGGAATGCTTCCAATAACATACTTAGATAGCTTACATGCACAAGGCAAAGCATACGATGTTCTCAACACACATCCACAACGAGATGGTTTTTTCCAGCATAATTCACCCGCTCATACTCAACAACAATTTGATTTAACGCATACCTGGACACCATGCCAATAAGTCTCTTGTATAACATTACTTTAAAAACATGTCCAACCGCATGTGTACTTCTTTCCAAAGATGCCTTGATTTCAGTATGTTGCAAGGTGATCATATTGTTCATCGCATCCCAAACCGTGCATAAATCACCAAGACTATTCTGTAGTAACCTCTTTAAGGTCCAATGGGCAGACTCAACCCTGCAATTTATGATATTATCAATAAATTTCAAAGACTTTAAACGTATGCAAATGATAATTTAACCAATGTCGTAAGCGAAAGTTACCTGTTTGTTGTTGTATTTCCAAAATGCATGACTTTGTTTGTCCAAGCTGTCACAAATTTTTCTTTGTGGGGATTCAACCAAGTGTCCTTCACGTAATCAACGAATGTTGGCCACGGAGCACATGCAACCTCAAACTTCATAACATAATCATCAAATTTATTCTCCTTAGCACAGTCGACAACACTTCCCCATGCTTCCATCACATAATCCCATGCATTCTGCTGCCGAATATAAGTTTTGTAAAGTATAGGAACACTTCACACTTAACCAAGAGGGGGGGTGAATTGGGTAGCCTTGGTAATTTTTAAATTTTATTAATCAAAATTAGAGTTTTTGCCCTTTTGGATCTTTATCACAAACACAACCAAGAACCTTTATTCAACCCAAGAATTAATCCAAGAATATAATGATTCAAGAATGTGGTAAATAGCATAATTAACAATCAAGAATGATTCACACAATCAATTATGCAAAATTAAAATAACACACAAGAGTTTATACTGGTTCACTTCAAACACTATGAAGCTACATCCAGTTCTTCTACTCAACACTAGAGTAGAGTTCCACTATTGTAAATTTTAGTTCTTACAAGATTATTACAAGTCTCTCTTTATCAACCCTACATAAAGTTCAGAGATCTAAAACTCTATTAGATCCTTAGAGACCAAACCCAACTGAGAACACTACCCAGCAACACTTAGAGAAACACTATCTCTAAAAATACAAGCAAGAACTCAAAATACAATAGACAAGACAATACAAATTTCAACAGAGAATTACAGCATTCAAAGATTAAGGAAAGAAATCACCTGATGATCCAAAGATTGATATGTATGGAATGAATTTACTAGGTTGAATGCAAAGAACAAACTCAGAACATGACCTTCCTTGATCTTTGAAAAGAAAATCTTGTTTCACTCAATCCTTAAACACCCATAAGAGTTTTTTGGAAGCAAGAACTCAATGAACCCAGAAATATCACTTAGAGACTGTTTAGAAAGCTTTTGAATGCTCAGAATACGAAAAATTCAAGTTTTGAAAACAGCTGAGCATTGGATCTATTTATAATAATTTTTGTAACCGCTTGTAATCGATTAAATGTGCTCCTATAATCGATTATTTAGATAATGTAATTGATTACACATGCTCCTGTAATCGATTAAAGTGTTCATAAGGATTCTGGGTAACTACAACAAGCAATTTAATCGATTATCCCGACATGTAATCGATTAAACCCGACAATGTATAAAATGTGTTTGTACTATGTAATCGATTACAATAATTGGTAATCGATTAAAGCCGACATTATGAAAAACATGCTTTGAACTAAATAATCGATTACAATAATTGGTAATCGATTATTCCAGAGTGATGATATAATCTATATGGGTAATGTAATCGATTACATATTAATAGTAATCGATTACAGATTAATAGTAATCGATTAAAAAGGTCACTAAGGCAGATTATATTTATTCTAAGTTAAAATAATCGATTAATCCAATAGTGTAATTGATTAAAATGTTCTTGAGAATTTTCTAGAAAGCATCAAGAACAAAATAATCGATTCTTTGCTTATATTAATCGATTAAACCAGTGAAATGCTATTTTTCCAAAAGACACTTAGTTTATTTCAAGATTCAAAATAATTTTCTAATGCCTTGTGATTTAATTCTTAAGCTTATGAATGATATGAATGCAATAACTTGGATCATCAGAAAACTTCTTTCCTTTTACATTTGATCACAAGCTTTTCTTCAATGCTTCAATCATGTTGAAAGTCCAAAACACTTCTTTGTCTTCAAAATCTCTTTGTGCTTCAAGTAACTCCCCCTTAAATCAACAAGTTTTGCATTTTGCCTTCACATTCTTGTCAATGTGAAACCTACACAATAAATTGGTTGCCTCTGGAAATACGGTTTCGACTGCACTCATTAATGCTAAATCTCAATCCGTAACAATTACCTTAGGGAAAAATTTACTTTTGAGAAAAATCCCTCTAAACTCTTCAAGGGCCCACACAACATTGTTCGTACGTTCCGCCTCTAAATATGCAAATGCAGCAAAGAATGTCAGCCCAGTAGGTGTGACACCAACAATGTCAAGCAAAGGTAGTCTATACCTGTTTGTTTTGTATGTGCTGTCTATCAAGAATGTAACACCCCGTAGGCCTCCGATGCGTTATCATTAATAACATCAGATAAGCGATTAAATCATTATATAAAACTCAGCGGAAGCAAAGAATCGCTTTTCTTGATTCATTATGTATAGAATAAAAGCACATCACATAAAACATACACACAAGACAGATTTTTCACACCCCTGCTGATCCAATTTCTCATACAGTACACATATAGGCAGATAATCAGAAACATTACAAGTATACTCAGGAGGAACATTACATATATCATATCAACATCAGTTCTGTACATACGTATACAACGGTGTCTTCACCAAACCGTGGTGACACAAAAGAATATCTGCCCTCACCGAGGGTATACAGAACTGTACATAACTTAGGTGTACACACACCAGCCCTTATCAAGGGTACAAAACAGAATCAAAACAAAACTGAGCCTTCAAGCTCCCTCTGCTGCCACCGGACAAGCAGACATATCTCCACTAGGGCCTCCTGTCCTGAGACTGCTCTCTTCTTCAAGAAGAGTCACCTGTAAAGATAAATCCCCAACCGGGGTGAGATACACATCTCAGTAAGCTCAGGGTCCTTGGAGGAATCTCCTCCACCCAGGCCCACTTTCCATAACACATACATCAGGCAATCACAAGCAAATGGCCCACTGGCCTGGCCCTCTGGCCCTCATAACAATATATTAAACATCCAAACATGGTGGAGCTACCTCAACGCCTAAATCAGTGTGAGACCGGAAACTCACACCTGTGCCATCCCATTGGGTGCTAACCCTTCGCATGGATGCACATATATGGTACCTCCGAGAATAGAAGGAGCTACCTCAACTTCTATCCCCATGGTCTGTGGGAACCAATTCCCTGGGAGCTACCTCAACCATGAGCCAACCATACTAGGAGGAAACCATCATCTCCTAGGGAGGTCCATAACTATCTATTGGCCAATAGATCTATCACAATCAAATCGAATCACAAGCACAGATGCACACACATATCATTATGAAGATGTAATTACCAATGCATGCATCATGAAATGACCACTACTCCCCCGGAGTGTGGTGTGGCAAACCATGTGGGAAATCATCCCCCAGGGACACAGAACTTACCTGGCAAAGCCTCGCTCTGCAGTTCTTTCCCTGCTCTGTGGCTCCCGCCACCGACACTCTCAGTGTCAAGCCCTAATCAAGGCATATATCCAATATCAAAACCAATCCACAGGCATCCAAGTACAGAAACATATCATATCAGAATTCCCCTATCCTAGGGTTCAATCAAGTCAAGCCCTTACTAGGCTACTCACAGACCTTTCAAGGTCCATCAGGGCTGCATACAAAGCATCTGAGTCATCACAGACTCAATGCAGAATGCATATCTGAGCATAAGCTCTCATCAGCCTCATAACTCAATTATCACTGGAACGGTCTAAACCTTAATCAAGGCACCGTTCAATTAGCCTCTCAGGCTCAATACAAACATAATCAAG
>PYAF01001870.1:132226-155211 GCA_007407185.1 Glycine tomentella
TTTAACTATGCTTCTTATTGTAAATGAATCGTGGTGAGAATAATCATTTATATTAATTACGAATCATGAAATTGGCAAGCAAAGCGAAATGAATTTTTGTGAAAAATTTATAACCAATTTAATTTTAATACCAAGCGGACACGAGTTTTTATTTAAAATCAATCAAGCACGAGAGGGTAAAGAGAGGCGTTACACACAGGAAAGTCACTCACACTACATGTGATCATCATGGGTGGCGTGAGTTCCCCACTGCCGAAGCACCCCCCAGCTCAGACTCCTCATTGTCTGAACCCTCGCACTCAGTTCCTCTAACTATCTGACAAACAACTCCACGGTTTAACCCTCGCAAGGCAACAACTCCACGGTTTAACCCCTGCAAGGCATATGCATATGAAAATGAATGATTTACTTTTATCACATCTTTAATTATTTTCTTCTATACATCTCAAACTCAACATCTTTCACCCTTCATGGCATATGCTTTTTAAACAACAAGTAGAGCTTCTTTCAAACATCACAGAAAGCTTTTACACCACAGTCTAAGCATACAGCCATAGCTCAACAAAATTCTTAGAATCCATAAATATTTACAACACATTTAACAACACAAGAATTCCAATACTTCATCCACCTTTGTTTCTTTAGAATATTTCATCAAACATATGATGTGCTTTTATGGAAACACTCAACAACACATGTAATAACACATATCTTTTTCTTAAATCATTCATTCATGCAAATATAATTCAAATCCATCAATAAAGATTCAAACCAACAACACTTAAACATATTTCATTTATTATAACAAATTATCAAACACATGGTATGTATATAAACCAAAATCCCTTAATATTCACCTATTAAGCTTAAATTCAAGTTATTCATTCAAAATATCATTTCTTCACTAAAATCAAGTCACTTATTCTAAAAATCATTTTATTTAACAATCTTTAACTCTTTGAGGCATTTCATCAAACACTTGGTGTGCAAGGCTTAGTTTCATAACATACTTTAAAGAAAGCTATTTAAACCTTAAACCTTAATCCTTATAAAGTTCTACATGATTCTAAGATTAAATAGACATATTCCCAACCAATTTTTAGCATCAAATTAAATATAGATACTTAAGAAAACATAGAAGGATTTCGGTCAATCATCAAAGTTATAGCAACATATTCTATTAAACAACTATTGCCTTAAAGATAGCCATACTTCTACTTTTTGATCACTTTTAGATTCAAGTTATTTATTTAATACTCATTCCTTAATTTAAAACCAATTTACTTAAGCAAATAACCATTTAAGCCCTTTGAGACAATTTATCAAACACCTAGAACACCAAGCTTAATTCTTCATGGAATCATATAAGAAACTTGACATAAATCTTATTCAAACTTTGATTATCATAAACTTCTCATACCTTGTTTGCTTCCTAAAGTTTGAACAACTCTTACTTCCTTGTTCCTTAATTCCCACGTGAGCTTGTTAGGATTAGGAGTCTTGATTTTCTTTTTGGGTGAAGGTATAAGTTGAAGGTGATAGAAAAGCTAAAGAGAGAAAGTGTAATTGCACGGCCACTTCTTGGTCTATGTTAAAAATGTTTTGAAATTTCTTTGAAAGGCTTATGTTGCACGTTCACTCCCTATGTGCACGGTCCCCACTTGCTTTTTATACCAAAGTGTTAGCCTTTGCCTTCAAAAAATCTTCAAATATCTTCCTTAGTGATTATGGCTTACTTTACATATGCTTGCTTCTTATTGGCTAATGAATGGTTTGCTTCCAAGTGTATTAATTCATGAATTTTCTACACTTCCTTGTTCCAAGCTTATTCTTCACGTGCACTTCTCCAATTGTGTAGACAATTCCATTTGGCCTTTTGTTCATATGGTGGGTGCTTGTATTTTGCTAAGCTTTTAGAATTTTGAAAAGTCTTAAGCATTTATGACTACTTTCCATTAGTTGTATTCTTATTGGCTAGTGTTTTATCTCCTTCCAAGTGTCTCAATTCTTGAAATTTCTCAACAATTCCCCTCCTTTCTTGGTTTGCACATGGAGTAGGCTTTAGGTTTAGGGAAATTTGGGTTTTTCTTCATTCTTTATTCTTGAGTTTTCCTTCCAAAACCCGTATATCTAACTTTTGACCGTTGAGATTTTTGAAATAATGTCTAGAGATTTCTTCGTGCCCAAAGGAGTCAAGGAGGGAGTTTTCTTAAAAATATCTTCCTAATGCTATCGTTGCTAACTTTCTACTTGGACCAATGGAAATGACTAGGCTCCTTAATTCTCCATGTGTCCATTCTTGAATGTTCCTAAAGCTTTTCTCCCTTGATATTATATCATACGGCCAACACTTGATCTTAAATAACCAAATCAACAAATTTTCCTTTTATTACATGTAATAGCAAAATTCTATTTTCTTATTAGTCCATTTTACTTTTAATTATTAAAATTACTAAACTAACTTATTTATGAAATCAATTCCTCCCATAATTAAGAAAAACCTCTAAAGATTATATTCATCATTTTCTTATAATTTTCTTATGTCTGAGCTAGTCTAAATTAAGTCATTTTCCAAATTATTTCCAAAATTCCTAGAAATTACTATTTATGGTTCTTTGTCACCAGCCATGTTGATAATTTGTTGTCTAAAATTATTTTATCCAATACTGAGGTTTCCATCAATTTCTAAAGTCATCTTGGTCATTTTTTACCTAAAGGGCATTTTGGTAATTTATCATCCTCGGGACGTAATGGTAACTATCCAGTTTGTTCAAGGATATTTATGTAATTTCTCCTAGAAATATCTTACTTAAAATATCTAGGATATGTTGTTCATTTTCAAAAATGTTTAGGGTATGATCGTCATTTTCTATCCTAGGGTCATAATCGTCATTTCTGAATTTGTCCGGGGGCGTTCTTGTCATTTTGTCCTATATTTTTCTACTGCCTCTCATTAACATTTTACTCTAGTAATTGACTGTAATTCCGAAAATTTTAGGGTGTTACATCTTTCCTATTTTTTCAGTCGATGTGTCACTCCTCATTATGACAGTTACGAAACCATTCTCATTGGCAATATTCTGAGCCCACTTCAATACTGCATCACGTGACTCAAACACCTACACAAATTAATAATTCATCTTTAATCTTCTTATTCAAATCATTTCACAGAATGTACTACATTAAAAATCAGATAAATACCTCAGTCGTGTTGAACGCTGCAGAACAATCAATTACACAATTATTGTCTTCACACGCATTGCGGTCCACTCGGATGTCTTCATCCATATAATTTTCTTCAGACATAATACTTTCATAAATCCACTCATCACTGTCCATCCTAACAACTCAAAATTTTATTTAATCAATACTAAAAACACATACATGAATGATAATAACATTTTCTAAAGTCTAAAGCTCTAAAGATAATAACATTTTATTAAATCATTACTAAAAACACACACATGCATCATCACTATAGTCTAAAGATCACCATTTACATAATCAATCCACAAATTTCTTATTTGTATTTACTCAGTCAAATAATTTCTAAAATAAAACTCAATTTTAATTGATTTTTAAACAAAATATTTAAACAAAATATTGTCATTTAACAAATAATCAAATTCTCAACATCCCAATTTCCATAAACAATTCAAAAATTCACTTTTGGTATTTACTCACTCAAATAATTTATAAAAGTAACCTACATTTTACCTAAATTCCTTTTTTAACCATTTTTAATTTTTTTAAAAAAAATTGCTGATTTTTCACCATACGGATTGTAGAATCCGTAAAAGCCATACGGATCACCTAATCCGTATGGCTTTTACGGATTTGGTAATCCGTGTGTATCGTACGGATTGTAGAATCCGTAAGAACCTTACGGATCACCTAATCCGTATGGCCTTTACGGATTACTTAATCCGTATGGTTCTTATGGATTGTACAATTGGTATGACACACACGGATTAGGTAATTCGTATGGTTCTTACGGATTCTACAATCAGTACGACACACACGGATTACCAAATCCGTAAAAGCCATACAGATTATCGAATTCATACGCAACAAAAAACTAAACACCTCACCTCTGCAACCACCGACGACGACTTCGACGGCCCACCACGCCAAAACTCCGACGAAATCAACCCAATGCCACCACCTAGCACTAAAGCACAACCTTTCCAAAAATCGCAATTGCACCATAACGAACGCAATGAACTGAACTGAATAACGGAAAAAAAATGCCAAACTGTACAACCAAACAAATATAAAAGAGGAAAGGTGATGAGGGGTATTTTTGGATTTCTAAAATTTCAAATGGTGTATAAGAAAAGTATATGGTGTATGAAGTTTTTTCCGAAAACTAGGGGATATATTTTCCCAGTAGATACTAGGTCTCCATCCCAACCAATTTGAAGGCCAAACCTGGGAGCCGACAGGAAAAAAAAACAATAAGAAACCCAAGTAACAACTTGTAATACTTGGACATCCAAAAAACATGAAACGAAACCATAATTTCCACCTCCACCACCGGCCACGCAAGTGGGCGATGGTGATCCCCACCGTCACAATATGCTTCCTCCTCCTCTTCCTCCCGCTCCTTCCCCTCACCAAACCCTCATCTTCATCTTCTTCTTCGTCTTCTGCGACATGGTCTTCTTCTTCGCTGAATTTAACGGGAGAACTAGAAGTGGGTGTTCCGAGATTGGCGTACATGTTGACGGGGACGAAAGGGGAGGGGGCGCAGCTGAAGAGGGTCCTTCAGGCAGTGTACCATCCCAGGAACTACTACCTGCTCCATCTCGATCTGGAGGCTTCTGATGTGGAGAGGCTGGAGCTGGCCAAATACGTCAAGTCCGAGACTGTGTTTGCGGCGTTTGGGAACGTCTTGGTGGTGGGTAAGCCTGATTTGGTCACCTACAAGGGCCCCACCATGATTGCTTCTACTCTTCACGGTATTGCCCTTTTGCTCAAGAGGGCCCCCCACTGGGACTGGTTAATCAATCTCAGTGCCTCTGATTATCCTCTCCTCTCCCAGGACGGTCAGTCACTCCTTTTTCTCCTTTCCATGCTTTGGGCGATAATATCATTTGCATCTCATCATAGAGACACGCTTACATTGGTTTATGGTTTTCTTCTCAAGCAAAGTGGAAAAAGGACATTCTAGTGCTTAGGTTATTCTGATGTATACTTAATTAATATCACTTACATAAAGTAGTTGGGTGGAATTTTATGCAATCTTTAATGACCTTGAGCTTGCTTCTGGTTTAACAAATGACTCTTATGTTGGCCTCTGGACTATTGACTAAGAAGAAATACGTGTCAATCTTAGATAAGGAGCCAACCTCAAGTTATGAGTTTGTATGGGAAAACTTCTTGTAGTAAACTGATAGGAGTAGGAGGTGGGGCAAAATGTATAAAAGGAGGATCAATTAGTAAAATATAGTTAGTTAGTTAGTTATACTAACTGTACAGTTAGTTAGTTAGTCAGTTAGTTATACTAACTGTGGGAGGGTCAAAAATAGATAAATAGGAGATCGGTGACTGAAGAAAGGGGTTCCATAAGGTATTAGGAGGGTGGTGAACCTCGAATTCACTATTGTACTGCAGTAGATATTCTCCAATATTCAATAAAGATTCATTATTTCTTCTCTTAAATCTGGTCCAGTTCTTATCACTGGTATCAGAGCTGCAGATCTTGGACTATGAGGAGGTTGATGGGGTCAAAAGCTAGCATCAAAATGGAGGCAAGGATGGAGGCACTAGAACCCATGGTGGAGGAAAACAGAGAGGCGATGGCGTTGAACCGTGAGGTGATGGAATCGTGGCTGGGAGCGATTGAAGCTGTGCTTCAGAAGCTTGCTACTTCATTGGGAGAAACCAAGCGCAGTGGAAGCAGGGGCAAGGGGTGTTGCGGCGTGGGGAAATAGGGAGAGCGAAGGTGGGAGAGGTATTGCAGATTACAGTCTTTGTCGGAGGCAGAAAAACTAGAAGCAATTATGGTAGTCATGGAAGGTGAAGCTTTGGCCTGGTTCCAATGGTGGGAATCTTTGAATTCCAATCAATCTTGGGAAGGGTTCAAGCTGGCTGTCACCCAGAGATTCCAGGGGGTGAATTTGGGGAGTCCTTTCCAGGTATTACTCGCACTCAAGCAAGAAGAAACAATGCAGGATTATATAGGACAGTTTGAGAAACAAGTGGGAGTTGGAAAAGCGTTGGGGGAAACTTTCTTGATGGAAGTTTTCATTAAAGGGTTGAGGGAGGAGATTAGATCTGAAGTAAGGTTGCATGAGCCAAGACGTATAAAAGGAGGGTCAATTAGTAAAATACAGTTAGTTAGTTAGTTATACTAACTGTACAATTAGTTATTTAGTTATACTAATTGTAGGAGGGTCAGAAATAGATAAATAGGAGGTGGGTGGCTGAGGAAAGGGGATCCAGAAGGTATTAGGAGGGTGGTGAACCTCGAATTCACTATTGTACTGCAGGAGATATTCTCTAATACTCGATAAAGATTCATTCTTTCTTCTCTTAAATCTGGTCCAGTTCCTATTATAAACTAGTCATAGCTTACTTGGAATATAAATTCTTGTGGTCATCTAGTCTACAGGTTTCAATTACTGAGGTTAAAGCCCCAAATTAATAATAGCAACTTGTTTTATATAAGCTACCAGAACGAGAGAATATACGAATAACTCTTGGAGCTAGAACTAGCGAAAATAGCATGCGTTGCCCTTTTGACCGAGCCCTGAATTGTGAGGATGCAACAGATTGCTACAGCTAACTTATATATGCTCACTTTTTAATATCTTTTCAATTTCAAAGCAGAAAAGGACAAAATGAATAAACAGAAAGCTACCATTAAAAAGAAGTGAGTCTTCTATTCCATCATATTGGTTAGTTTGGTTGGAAACTGGATCCAACCCAGTGGCTACTAAGGGTATGCTTGGGAGTTGGGTTTCGGAGGGAAAGGGAAGGGAGAACAAATTTTTCATTTCTACTAAATATTCTCTATTTTAATAGTTTTTTAAAATGATAGATAGGCATAATCTTAATGCCCTAATATTTAACTCTTAATTTAAGATAATTTATTCTCCTTCTTTTCCTTTTCCACCAAAACCTCACTCTCAAACATAACCTAAGGCATGGTCTTCGTCCCTAGAAGCATATTCTGCCCAAGAAGAAGATTTAGGAGGGAGAATTAGTTATAGGAGAGAGACAAAAACATTAGAGTATGTATTCACATTGAGCTTGGGGCCAAAGGATTTCTCCTTGGCTAGGAGCTTGTGCCCTTACTATTTTCTGCATCTTCTTACATTTTCTCAACTACAATACAGTCCTTCTATTATTTCTGTTTTGTGCATAATCTGTATTTGGATAGAATTTTTCACCTATCATAAACATCGATATCACAAAATTCTGTTTCTTAATATGCTTCTACTAAGTAGCAAGAAAAAGAATCTTTGGGGTTGGGCTACATGATAATCCTAAAGGAGAAATTTATGGTTCATTATTTTCTTTTTATGATGGATACATATATAGTTAGTTAGGTTAGTTGGTTGAAGATAAATGAGAGGGTAGGTGAAGTGAGAGATTATCTCATATGTGAGAGAAATGGGGCCTTTGGGCATTGGGAGGTGCAGACATGGAAGTTCTGCAAGCTAAGCATTATTCAAGGGAGAAATGCCTTTTTTTTTTTTTTTTTTTTAAATAATATATCAGGTTTCTAACAGTATTTGGATAGGAAGGAAATGTTTTAAGTTCTCATTTGATCATCCTCATTTAACTTGTTTTATGTCAAATATATCAATGAGTCCTCTGTGTGTGTTTTGACTTCTATAAATAAATCCAAGTCTGTTGTTTCACAGATATAAATTATGTTTATTTTGCTGACTTTTTTCCATATAACTCTTTCTTCAGATATCTTGCACATCTTTTCATTCTTGCCCAGGGATCTAAATTTCATTGAGCATACAAGTAATATTGGTTGGAAAGAGTATGTATATTATCTATCCATTGATATTGTCTCAGTTTGGTGCTAAACTATTTTGTTCATGATTTTTGTAATTGTAACTGTGGCGTTAGGCATCAAAGAGCTAGGCCTATCATTATAGATCCAGGCTTATATCATTCAAAGAAATCTGGTGTTTACTGGGCTAAAGAGAAGAGATCTGTTCCGTCTACGTTCAAGTTATTCACAGGTATTTCTTATAAGGTTTCTACAGCTTTGGCTTTCTTATTTTCTACTAGGTCCTAACATATCCCTATTTTTTCTCTCTTCATTTTTTCTTTTTAAATATATGCTGCTTAAGTTCTCAAATGCACTTCCTATTCCTTCTTGTATGTTTTTTTGTTTCATTGTCATAAAAGTCAAAGTAAAAAAATGACTTCTGCATGCTTGATAGGCTCTGCACATGCTGTTATTTCTGATTGACAATAGTTCAACAATATAATAGCGGATGTGGGAATTAATCTAATTAGATGTGTTACTGCATTTATTTAATGGTCTAACTAGCCAAAGTGATCTTAGGCAATGTTATGAAACCCAGTCCGGTCATTGACCCGGTCGAGATAGTGGATCAGTGGATTAGTGGTCCAACTGGTGGATCAGTAATTGACCCGGTATATATTAAAAAATTCAAAATTATATATATATATATATATATATATATATTATAAGTATAACTTATTTGATTAAAAAAAGTTCATTCATACTCCAAAATCCAAAATAACAATTTACACAAGTCCACAAATAATAATTTAATAACACAATTACACAAGTCCATAAATAAGTTTTGAAATGAAAACACAAATAGCATCAACATGATAACATCCATAATTTATATTCAAGGAGCCAATGTTGGGTCAACTTCAGACAATCCTTCTCCATCAAAAGAATGAGACTCTTCACCAATATTGCAATCATTTGGATTAACATCTTCCATGGTGTTGTCTAGTGATTGTGGCACATCACCATCCTCATCTTCATCCAGATTTAATTTATCTATGGCAACATCATTATAGATTCAAATTAGCAATTAACATAAGTACATAAGCGATACCTAATAAATACTAATGTTATTAAGAAACATACCAATATCATCTGAAGTTGATTGGATAGACATGTTTGCAAGATCATTACGTAAAGCCTCCACCTCTTCACGAGTTAAGAATGATGATGACTCCTCCAACACCCAATTAGAATGGTCGTCAAGGATTTCCAAATTGATTGGGTCATAATGTTGTTGCCTTAGTCGATTCCTACATTGATTAAAATGCTCATATATCAACAATAAATAAAATCAACCAAAATAGGTAAATAATCAAAGCATAATCAATATAATAATACCTTTGTTATAAAGAACATAAGCAAGGTCATAAGCTTTTGATGTTCTAGCCTATTCCTTTTTTTTGAATGGATGTGTTCAAATACACTCCAATTTCTTTCACAACCCGAAGCACTACAAGTTTGGCTGAAAATATGAATAGCCAATTTTTGCAATTGTGGAACACTACATCCATAACAATCTCACCATTGATCTAGAATAAAACATATAAAAAAATAAATCAAATATAATGAATATATGAGTCGCTAAAATAAATCACAAATCAATAATGTTATCAGAGTATCAAATACTAAATTTACCTGACATGACTGTGTTACGTTCACGTATTGCAGCTCGTCTTGCAAAATCTCCTTAGCACTTTTATATATCCTCATGCCTTCATTTAATTTATCTTGCAACTCAAGATCTCCATGTATATGCCTATCATCAATGAGTTCCAAAATATCAGATTGTGTGTTCCTATGCTTCTCAAATTCTTCAGCATTGAATCTACTAGCTGGATTTAACCAATAACTAGTTGCATGTAGATCTTTGTGAAGCTGTGAATCCCAACGCCTATCAACGACCTCCAAATCCTCCACTTTCCTCTTATTTCTCTGAAACCTCCTAACCATCTCCTATCTGGCATCATAGTCTGGTAAAGAAAACCAATGGCAGGTTTATCTTCATTGTCAACAATACGTAACACACAAACTAATGACTCTGTAAGCTTCACAATATGAGCACATTGTTTCCAAAAACCAAAGTCCAAGATTTGTTCCTCAAATTTTTTAGCCTTGGAGTCTTTGGCATAAGTTGAGCCTGTCACCATAGCCCTTAATGCATCCTTCTGGGCCAATATGCTTTGCAAGACAATGAAATTAGTTGCAAACCGAGTTGGAATTGGACGAAGTATATCTCTTCCACCTATATATCTCTTCACAACGAAGTTTATGCATGTACTTAGTAATTTTTGAGGCATGTGAAACAATCTCACTTCCTCCAATTTCCCAAAGTCTTACAACATCAAATTGATGCAGTGAGCAGCACAAGGATACCAATATAATTTAGGAAACTCTTTTTCCAATAACCTACCAGCAGCAACATAATTTACAAGATTATCGATCACAATGTGACAACATTTTCTGCTCCAACATATAACACCATCTCTTTGAAAAGCTTAAACAACATTTCAGCAGTTTTAGAAGCATAGGAAGCATCAATAGACCTTAAGAAAACAGTCCCTTTAGGACAATAAACAAAAAAATTAATGACAGTTTTCCTAGAATGGTCAGTCCACCCATCAGCCATCAGAGTACATCCAATTTCCTTCCAAACTTCTTTATAAGTTTCAACAAGCTTTCTCACTTCATCAACCCACATATTTAACAAAGGACCACAAATTCTATAAAAATTTGGGGCTTTATACCCTGGACTCATGCTACTAATAGCATAAATCATAGGTTGATAATATGCTGAGTTAATTGCATTAAATGGAACTAAAGCATCTATCATCCATTTTGCAATGACTTTGTCACACTTTTCTACAATTTGCTTATTTTGCAAGTCACTCTTCAAACTAGGTTGAGCTCCAGGAGTTGTTCTAGGCACGAAATAATCATCTACATGAGGAGTCCCCTTTTGAGACTTGGAAGAAACTGATTTTGGAGTTCCACTTAATTACTCAACTATTCTTAGAGGGTCTTCATCCATTTCAAATGTATCACTTTCATTAGATTGTTCCTGCACTTTTCTTTTATTGTTTTTTTCAATATGTTCAAGTAGTTGCTTCATTTGATGTTGGACATTAGCAAGAACCTTTTTGCAAGCCTCTAGTTGGCCCTTTTGTCCAGCCAAGTGAGCCTTAAACCTATTAACATCACCTCCCTTAACTCGTTTATCACAATAAATATACATCATTGTCACTTTTGTAGCACCTTTATCAATATGTTTACAATGTCCCCAAGCTGGATCATTTTTCCCTCTAACATTCTGAGAAGTATTTGAAACGGATGCTTCTTTAGATGATGGGGCTTCAGTAGATGACATCTTCAAGTCTAATTGCAAACATTAGCTTCATTAGTTATATGCAAACCGAATAAATTGAAAAGTGTATAATAAATGAAATAAAGTACAACAAAGGAAATAAATGGTAAAGAAACTTGAGACAAGGTAAGTAAAATTTGATGAATAAAATATAAGAATCTCTCATCAACGATGCACTGTTTCAATGATATACCATAATTCCACACAAACATACGATGGTATTACTTAAATAGTCAAAAACACAACATAACAAAAAAGGAAGGAACTAGCAAATATTTCACTAACCTACAACATCCTGAAATCCCACCATACAATGTAACATGAGAAGACTTTTTAATTTTTTACTGTCCCAAACCAAATGTCTAAAATCCTTATATTAGACATTAATCAGGTAATAAAAAAAAAACAGAACAAAAGCTTAAACCATGTCATGACACTTGCTTCTAATTTTGCATTCTTAAGCATGGAAATCGCGGATACCACAACAATGTTTCCTACTAAAATTATGACATCATGAGTTCAATAGTGCTTAATTTTGACATTCCTTGGTAATTTCTTGCTATGGTGAGCCACGTAGGTGCAAACTACTCGGATACTTTTTTCTTTCTCAAAAGTTATGATGTTTTATCGCTTTCCAGAAGAAATACACCATTGTTGCAACTAAAACTGTACACAATTGGCAATTGAGTGACTATGCACTGATAGCTAGCTAGATCTATCATGCCAAGGGAAACATCCATTGCTTCTAGTTTCACACCAAAAATCAAATTGACGAGTGTGACATCACCCATCACCCATCACCGAACAAACAAAAACCCCTGTAAACTAATTTCATAGCTCCACGTTCTGAACAGTAGTGGGAATGCGACGAGCGGAAACAGCAGGGAGAAAAGAGGCCGACAACCTTCCGGTGCTGTGGCACGACAGCGGCGACGACGAGCTGTAAAGGGAAGATCGCGTGGTGGGCTGGTGGCCGTGAAGGACAGGACGCCGTGAAGGAGATTGTGAGAAGAAGAACTGGACTGCATTTGCGTGAACTGTGAGGTACTGAAGTAAAATTAGTGATTGCAATTAGATAAAATGACACCATTTTGGTTTTTGTTTCTTTTTAACGACGAAACCTAGTTCGGGTTTCAAAAACCAGTCGGGTCGCTGAGTTAGCACAAAACCGACCGGGTTTTGCTTGGCCAAACTGGGCCATATGCATGGCCAGTCCAATAACCAAACAGGCCCGATCACCGGGTTGGACCGGTTTGACCGGCCAGGTTGGATCGGGTTTCACAACACTGATCCTAGAGTCCTTCTACAAAAAGCACTAGAGAGCTCAGCCATTTCATTGACCAAATGAATGAAGTCTTTTTTGTGTTCTAGAAAAAATAAATTGGCCTGAAGTAAATTTACATGATAGCCAGTAGGGAGGCTAAGAGTTCAAACACACAAGTTTGCACAGCAGCACCATCATTTGTATTGCATATACATTTTGATCCACAAAACTGCTATCAAATTAAGACTTTCAAACATCTCACTAGTTTTTTGTTTCAGAAGGTGCATATGCTTTAAATAAATAATTTTCTTTAGAAGATTGCAATGGAGTTCTCTGTTTAGCTCATAACTACATTTCTGGAAACATCCCTGGTCTTGTTATTGTTGTTAAAATCATGTTTATTGCATAGAGCTGGTTGTATAGCATAGTAAACATGGTATGTACACCATACTTAATGAGGAACAAAAAGTGCAATTTGATGTTCAACAAAGAGTTGACCAACAGACAACATATGGATTTTTGGCTTTTTTGACACATAATTTTTGGCCGTTTTGCTTCGTAGTCGTCACATACATATAGATATTTTAACGCTTCTTAGGTCCTCTTTGTATAAACTTCTTAATAAACACTTACAGGAGAAAAAAAGATAAGAAGGTAAAATAAGTTAAGTTTTTTTCATAAATTAAAATTAACTTATGCATAGTTATAATAAGCTTTTGGAGAAGTTAAGAGAGCTCTTATAAAGTTGAAGGGCATAAGTTGCTTTTAACTCATGGAAAAAACTTGATTCATTTTACTTTCATATTTCTTCTATAAGTATTTACGGAGAAATTTGTCTAAACAGACGTTACTTGTTAGGTTATTTTCTTCTATAAGTATTTACTGAGAAATTTGTCTAAACAGACTTTACTTGTTTGACCTAACGGTATTTTTTGGCTTCCATCCAGGGTCTGCATGGGTTGTCTTGACAAAATCATTTCTTGAGTTTTGTGTTTGGGGTTGGGATAATCTTCCTCGAACTCTCCTTATGTATTACACAAATTTTCTTTCATCCCCTGAGGGTTACTTCCATACGGTCATTTGCAATCATAAGGACTATCAAAACACAACCATTAATCATGATTTACGTTACTTAAGGTGGGACAACCCGCCAAAGCAGCATCCAGTCTTCTTGAAATTGGAGCATTTTGATGACATGGTCCATAGTGGTGCACCTTTTGCTCGAAAGTTTACCAAGGATGATCCAGTTCTCAACAAAATTGATAAGGAACTCTTGAGAAGATCAGATGGTCACTTTACACCGGGAGGTTGGTGTATTGGCAATACTCTTTTGGGAAAAGACCCTTGTGCAGTTTATGGAAATCCAATTGTAGTTAAACCCACCTTACAATCAAAGAAGCTAGAAAAACTAATAGTGAAACTATTAGATTCTGAAAATTTTAGGCCGAAACAATGTAAATAGTAGTCACTCTGCAACGTGCAACGTGAAATTTTTATACACAATTCGATTGGCATTTTTAATGCGTTGTCTGTTCAAATTTAACATTATGAATTGTTATGAAACATGCTTCTAGTATGTGAATTTGAGTAGGTCTTGTCATTTCATGCTACGTATGGGATTTTTTAATTTCTTGAGCCAACCCCTTTTCACGAGAAACTTTGTTTTAATTAAAATTCAAGGATTTAGTCTTGTGTAATTACCAAAACCAGAGGGTTTAAAAAAAAAGAATAAAAATGGCTTTAAAATTGGTAAGAATGTATGCTGGGCAGTATAACATCCACTACACTAAGATGATAGTTAATTTGTTTACTAAGTTGATGAAAGACATCCATCATCCATAGATAAAATACATCTGCATCAATATGGACATAGAGGAGTATATAAAGGAAAATTACATGAAAAGTGCAAGCATCCAGAAATATACAAATAATAAAGTCTGCCTATGTATAGCAACAGAATGGACGAAGTCATAGCAGTAACACCCACTAGCCCTCCGAAAACAACATTTAAGGGATTGTTTGGTTTAGAGGAGACAAATAGAGTAGATAAAAATAGAAAGATGATTTGAAAACGGAAAAATGGAATAGAAATAAAATTGAATGTTGAGTTATTTGATTTAAGAGAAATAGGTAAAAAAAATAGAGTGAAAAGAAAATGGTTAAGTTTTAAAATGACTATCACACCCTTCTAATTTGAGAAAAAAAAAAAAAACTTTGGATTATTGTCTGGCACATCTATTTATCGGTTTATCCATTTGAATTAGAAAGAAAAAGAAAAAAGAAAAAAAACTTGAGCTCTGGATTCTGTTTGGAAGCTTCATAATATTTCAATTTGTAATGAAACTGCTTTCGTCCGTGACAATTATATAGCAGATTTAGTATGGAGTCTAAAATAGATTATCCAAGTCCATGAAAATTAGTGACCAAACAAGAGAGAAAAATTGAGATTATAAACCAACAGTTAACGAACTCCAAGATCCTTGGAACGAAATATACAGGAAATGAGTAACAAGGGGTCATCATTTGTTGATTTATCTGCACACGCAACAAATTATTGGCGCTGCATATCCATTGCTTTGCTCCAATGCCTTATTTGGCTCTCTTCCACAATCTTCACCTAATGAAGTCGATGAACTATGAGCACCTTGGCCACCAACAAATAGCGAGTTTGACTCTCGAATTGGGGAGAAATCATTAGGTCCATAAATGGTTGAACATGGATTATTCCTTCTGTGAGTACTTGCAGCTCTTCTCTGTGCCACAAGATAGTGACCAAGAGAGGGAGAAACATTCACGCTCACTGCATCAGTAGTTAGCTTTGGACAAAGTGAGAACAACCAAGTCCTCAGCTTGTGATTCTTTTTGTTGTCCTTTGAGGGTTCCACCATTCTTCCCCTGGTGGATCTCCTTGAGAGTTCTAGGAAGCTATAAATACCAATAAGGCTGCCAAGAGTGATGCTCTTGTCGCGGAAGAATGATCCTGTGGACTAAACCGAGCGATATTAAGTTAGCAAAATGACTCATGAAAACTGCTACGAACATGCATAATCTAATATAAATTTCTGTTGAAATTACATTTGTGCAATTATTATATTAGAAATTTAGAATTGCTCTAAAGAATCTATGGCATATGTCAGTCTTCGTTTTTTTTTTTTTGTTTGGCGAACAAAGAATAATATGATTTGATCGGCAAATGTCCGTCTTCATGAGATGTTATGTCTTTGATTTGTGTTTACCGTTTAGAATATAATTTCTCCTCTCACACTTTCGAGTCCTGCTTTCTACTGATTCAATAAAATTTTCAAAACCCTTTCAATAGAAGACATAAATTTGAACGAAGCATTATTTCAATTGAGCTATACTTCAATATGGCTAACTAAGAACCCAAAGAAAAGAAAATGACAAATAAAATCAATGTCATCTTGTCTTAAAGAATAATGTGCCAGGGCAAGGCCGTGCTCTTTAACCCATGGGAACCAAGTAGCAATGGTAATGCCAAAGATATGGAGAATCCAAAAGAGAACGACAAGAAAATAGATTTGCTTTATGGGTGTGTTTTACATTAAGTTTCCTTTTCCTATTCAGTACTGGTTTGGACTGATTCAAAAAGTTAAGAATAGCTTCATCTTCATGAATGAGCAAAATAATCACAACACAAAGTACAGTCAAAATCCTTGGTTCAAACCAGCAAGAGAGAATAAATGAAGTACACTTAGACTTCTTTTCCCCTTTTTCTTCCTCATTGTTACTGATTTTATGATTAAGTATATATAAATATTCAAATATATATAAGGCGTGCCCTGTTAGAGGGTTTTGACGTGACTGACCAAAAACTAACTATGGTAGATCTAATCACCTAGCCATAAGTAGTTTCTTGTAGTAACTACTTGATACTAATTAAAAAATGCAAATAATGAGACACACACAACATTTCAATCGTCACTCACTTTTTCTACGAGCCTATGACTATTAACAATGTAATCAATAATTGTTGTGTGAACGATAATAAAAAAGGGATAACGATAAAATTAAGCACAGAAAGAACGAGAAAATTACTAACCTGTGTGTCAAGATCTGAGGAAGACTCAGTTGAAGGGGTGGGAGAAGCAGTGAGGATAGTGCTGATTCTGCTGAAGGAGACTGATCCAGAGAAATCACCATTTCTTCCATTCAATAGTCTCAAACCCAATGGCCACCCTTCTTCCTGCATCAACCCCAAAACTCTTCAATGATTTAAAAGCAATCGCTTTATGAAAGCATTATAGTATATGAAATAGAATCAATCTGTGCATGCAACTTTGTGTGTGAGTAAGAGCGAGGGTAAGTTGGAGTAAGACAAAGGAAGATTATACCTGCAGAGCCATTACTGAGTTTGAATGAATTGGATATGTTGGAGTGGAATGAATGATACTAAGAAGAAGAGTCCAGAGCAGTAACTTGCGAGAAGAAGAAATAAGTAAAAAAAAAAAAAAACTGTCATATACTGATCGTATCCTCTGACCAAGGCAACACAGAAAGACTCACATTCAACGAATGCACAGGCAACAAAACAAAGGAATTAGCATTGATTGGATAGTGGCATAGCCGTATAGCTATAAAATTGTGAGCATGGTAGAATGGATATGGACGTAGAGCTTTTTGGCTGCAACCTAATTGCATTAAATGTCTCTGAAAGTAAAAAATGAGACAAAGGAGAGGGTGACGAGAAAGTGAATTCTTACCAGCTTTTTTCTGCAACGGTGGGAGACACAATCAGATTGTAGCAGCAGTATGCAAGTGGGAATATCCTTGTAACAATTAAATAAAGGACACACAGACTGCATTTGAGTGGGCTAGAAAACTACTTAAAGCATTTTCAATGTTAGATCTTGAGCAAAGATTTTGAGCTTAAGAACCGATCTTCATTAGGATTTTCCAATAAAGGAGGTGAAGAGATTTCCAACATGGAGAATGAGTTTTTGTAGAAGATCTTTCAAGATCTGCACATGATTCAAAAAAGAATAAATTTTTTTCCACTTTCTCTCTCCCTAAGATCTCAAAATGAGATCTATCATTAAAAAAAAAAAAATTTAGAGAGATCTTTAAAGTTATGTGTTACTATAGGGTCCACCAAAAAGTGGTCTAAGATCCCAATTTGAGATCTACCACTAAAGATACTCTTAGAGTTTACAAAGTGCCAGTTAAAATATTTTCAACTAGCCAGATGAGTCAAGTTAGAAACTTAACCTAAAGGAGGGTAGTTGTTATTTTAGATAAGTGATAAGATATGACTATTGGATGTGATAATTAGGCCAATTTTTGAACATTCAGAGGATTAAATCCAAAGTTTCGAAGATAAATGCAAGCAAAATTGAAATTGAAGTTAAGATCTCCGGATAAAAATGGTTATGTATGTGAAGAACCCCAAGATCTAGGAGTAGTCGAAACGTGGGAGGTGCACTACGTTGCTACTTAGCCGAAATGTGAGTAAATTAGCTGAAGTAGTTGAAAAATGAAGAAGTAATGTACAAACATGGACAAAACATGATTTTGATTAAGTTAGTTTAGATTTTACAGAAATATATGTGTGTGTGTGTTTCAGAAATGTTTGTAGGGACCTTCAACCAAAAACAATTCAATGTAATTATTTTCCAGTTATCTTTGTAGAATTTACTGCTTTCTTTCGAATTTCGCTTTTATTTTAGTTTGTTCATATTTTCCATTTGAGGAAATGCCCATTGTCATGACTACTTCGTTCATTCGGAAACATATAGACTTGGGGATACATGATATCATGTATAAGCTATCTAGACAGTTAGCCGAAATAGTCAAACCTATGGTGCAAAAAGAGACTAAGCAATCTAAGGAATTGGAGGCAAGAAAGGCACATGTTTGCGAGAATTTTGCTTTGTCTGTGCCTAGAAATCTAGAAGTGACGAATTAGGTAATTAATCTTGATTCTCCATATATGACTAGGCCAAATTAGGCAGGATCAATCCCATTGGTCTTTCCAAATATGGCTTTTATGTCTAAATGGAAAACAACTCTTTCGACTACAACATTGACATGAATTCTAAATACAGTCTAGCCGATTGGCAACTAGATGGGGTTTACCCTAGACCCTTAGTAGCCAGTACGAGTTATATACCCATCAATGTTAGTATTTGTTTGTTGCTTCCCTTGGGGGGGGGGGGGAGGGGCAAGCAGGTGCAAATGATTATACTAACTGAGTTTTTCTTGCATGTTAGGTCTGGATGACCAATTTCGTCCACCTTAGATTTTGATGCAGGATTATGAGATATGTTGGATGTTCAGCCTACCAAAACTACTCTTGATGCAATGTTAATGATTTTTCACTATTTAATATTATTTTACATATTACCTTCATCCTCTAATTTACTCTAACTATGATCCTTCATATGAAAGAGCCTAAATTATCTAGTTTCACTCCTGATCCCTCAGCAAGCTATATCAAATAATTTGAATTAAGAGTAGAAATGTATATTTAAAGCTAAACAACGTCATTATATCCCTAGATATGGATTGCCTAGATATTCTTACAAAGGTGTTAACAATACTTGTAAAGCCAAGAATGAAAGGTTAGAATACTTGTTTTATAATCAATTTTTGATTAGTGGAGCCCTTTATTAGTGAGTAAAGGAGAATTGGACGTAACTCATGATGGAGGTCCATTGCAAGCCAAACGTCTAGAAGGAGAGCTTCAAGAACTTCATTTGGTGAGCTTTAAAGGACCCATGACAAGAGCTAGAACCCAAGCCCTTCAAGACCACATCAAAGCTAACTTGGACAAGCATGAACAAGCATACCAACTCAAGGATAAAAAGGGCTAGATTGTCTCAAGTTCAATTTAATTCCATAAATTCTAGCACTTGTTAAAAGGGCTTTTAGTGCGATTGTGTAAAGAGGTGTAGGTGCACTTGTGTGTAAATTGTGTAGCACCTTTGTAAGCTTGTTGGTTGCACCTTAAGGCTTAAATACTACACCTTAGGCATGGTTTGGGTCAGCCAAGAGTCATTTAGGGAAGCTTGCACCTCAAGCTTCATTAAGCTTGCATTAGGCTCCCTTAGTTTGCATTACAAGCTTCATTTGAATTGTCATTTCATGTGCATTTAGTTAGTTAATTTCGTGGCTTTATAAGTTGTCCCAAAACTTAATGTAACCAACTTTGTTCATGTTAATGCAAATATGAAATTTGTGTGAGTTTCTCTCTTGTTCTTGTGCAAGAATCTCTTGGGTCTTATCAATGACTTCTCAATGCTATTGTGGCGATTCTTCCTAGAATTATTGGAGAGCTTCTTCATGGTGTCTTCCATCTTCATCACTAACCTTTCTCCATCTTCCATTGTTGTCCATCAAAGCTTTATTCAGCCATGTTCCACGAGAAGTGCTGAAAGCTTCAAGTTCTTGAAAGATTGAAGAGTGAGTCTCATTGTAAGGTAGATTGGGGAATTCAATGGCTAATGGGTTCAGCCATACATCAACTCAAGTTGAGCAAATCAGTATAAATCAAGTGTTTCTACTTCTCTCCATAAAGGTTTATTAAGCATTCTTATTACACTTTCTATCACCTTTTAACACCAAGTGTTATTTGAAAATTTGTTTTAAAAACCTTTTATCTATCACTGGACGACCATACTGTTCTTCACTATATATCTATTTTATCTTCAATGGATGACTAATGTTTAACAAAGTATTATATTATCTTTTATATCGTGAAAAATTTACATCTTTGATACACACTATTCAACCCCCCCTTTAAGTGTGTTTTTTGCAGTTTCATTGCATAGGTAGGTTTTGAAAATAAAAGGAACACTTCAAAACAACCAAGAGGGGGGGTGAATTGGTTGAACCTTGGTAAATTAAAATTTTAAATCAGAGTTTTTTCGCAGGATCTTTATCACTTTAAAAATGTTTTGAATCCAAAAATCATTTATTCAATCAAATTCCTTTGTCAAGAAATCAGTGAGTAACACAAAAACTTCTGTGCAAACAATTTGAATCATCACCAAGACTATTGAGAGATGAAGAGATAAGAAGAAATATTAGCCACAGATTTTTATACTGGCTCATTTCAAACACTATGAAGCTACATCCAGTTCTTCCACTCAACACTAGAGTAGAGTTCCGCTATTGCAAAAATATTCTTACAACATATTACAAGCCTCTCTTTATCAACCCTAGATAAAGTTCAGAAGTCTAAAACAATATTAGACCCTTAGAGACCAAACCCAAACTGAGAACACTACTCAGCTTCCCTTAGAGAAACACTATCTCTAATCATGTAAGAAAACCCATTTACAATAGACTAATCTTTACAGAAATCAATCAAAAGAATTACACCTTCAAAGACTAAGGAAAGATTTCACCTGATAATCCAAAGAACATATGCATATGAATGATTCAATCAGGTTGAAAAAGAGATTACAAACTCAATGCATTCCTTTCTTATTCTTTGACACAATGATGATGCGTCACTTCATTAATTCAGAGACCCATACGAATTTGTGAAGCCCTATTTGATGTTAGAAACTCAGAAAACTCACTAAAGAAAGCTTATGAACGTTTGTGAATGCTCAGTGTACGAATTTCTCAAAGTCACAAAAAACAGAGCAAGAGGTTTCTATTTATAACAACTTTCTAACTGAAAATAATCGATTAAACACGCTCCTGTAATCGATTATTTCGCATATGTAATCGATTAATCCAAGAATGTAATCGATTAAAATGCTCCTGAATGTTCTGGATTTGAGCTATGAACAATGTAATCGATTATTCCGTGAAGTAATCGATTAAACCAGACAGACATGTTTTTCTAAATGCATTAAGTAATCGATTACTGAATATGGTAGTCGATTAAGACAGTCAGTCATGTATTCTCAAATGTACTATGTAACCAATTAAAACGATATGTAATCGATTAAACCAGCTGATCATGTAATCCTTAGGCATAGATGTAATCGATTACAAAATGCTGTAATCGATTAAGACAGTCAGCATGATTTTCTTATTTAAGCCTATGTAATCGATTAATTCGATATGTAATCGATTACAATGTTCTTGATTTGTTTTCAAGAAGGCACAAAGAACAAAATAATCGATTCTATCAATGATGTAATCGATTAATGCAGTAAAACTTCATTTTTCCAAAAACTTAGCTTTTTAAATGCCTTACTTATGAATATTTTTGCTTAGACCTTCAATCTAACAATCCTTAATGAATGATTATGCATGATATGCTTTTGGATTATCAGATTGCACAGCTTTCCTCTTACATAAATCAAATTGGTCTTCAATAGCTTTCTTTGACATTTTCCAATGAGGCATGTTGAAAGCACAAAACGCTTAAGCTTGATTCCAGTTCATTCATGCATGGCTTCTCTTGAATCAACAATCTCCCCCTTTTTGGCTTTAAACATTCCAAATCTTCCATTTGATTAAGCATAGATACATGAGAATAAATTGAGAATCCATTGAAGAACTTCAAGCTTTATATATCTGAAAAATTTCAAATCCTTTTTGCCAAGAAACAAGTATTAAAGCAAATATGATTCATGAAATTTCAATTAACCTTTATGTTAACAGATTACGTTCCTTTTTACACCTTAACTCCCCCTAAATTTCAGCACTTATTCAATTTAAATTTTGGGCAGAAAAATGAACAGACAACAGGGGCAAACAAAGTACATTCGAAATCACTCCCCCTTAATCAATTCTCCGCCTATTTGGCTTGTTAAAAGTCAAAAACAATGTAAGCACAGTGGATATTAAACTGGAATTGCATAAATCATTGAAATTGTTAACATAGGAGGCAGTACATAAGGAATAGAAAACCATAATTAACGAAACATAACATAATGTAGCATTACATGAATAAAACTAAAAATAAGCAAACATAGGCTAAATCTAATCAATCCTAGAACTCAGCAGAGGCTTGATCATCCATGTTAGCCTTAATTGAATCTAGCCTTTCTCTAATTTCTTCTAAGGCTTCATGGGTTTCAGCCTTGAAGTCTTCTTGAAGCTTCAGCATTGAGTCCATCTTTTGAATCATTAATGATTCAAAATCTGTGAAGGCTGGCTGTGCAGGCTATTGTTGCTGTGGTTGCTGTTGTTCTTCATCTGAATCAGCAACCATTTCTCCTTATTCAGCAGCTTCAATTTGGGTTGCCATCACCCAGCCATTGGGTGTCTTCCTCATACCCATTTTGGTTAAATGTTTTTCTTTGATTTGACTGTTGGAAGAGTTTGTGTTGTCTACTACTTCATTTTCAACATCAATGTTGAAATGATCAATTAGCCTAGAGACAAAGACTGGATATGGGAAAGGGTAATTCACTAACCTC